>JABUQX010127608.1:0-2500 GCA_015478945.1 Trachelipus rathkii | reverse complement strand
CTCATCTAACTCTACCCATTCATATGCCGATGTTTTGACTCTCCATTCCTCTACTCACTTCATATCTGCTCTCACTTTTGTATTTACAATTGTCTTAGTCTTTCCCATTCTATTCTCGTTGATCTGGAATCTGGATAGAATTTCTCTTTGGGGTCGTCTCAACCTTGTGAAATTCAACTCTTTAAAAAGAACTTATTAAAATCTCCCTTTCAAAAACATCTAACTTTCTATCACTTTCGATGTTTCTCCCGTCTCTCCTGTTGACACTGTAAACATCCTTGACCTTACCATAACTAAATTGTCTTATAAACCTCATATCACAATGTTTGCTAAGGCGGCTTCAAAAAAGCCGTGAGCTCTGTTCAAACAGCGAGAATTTTTTCCCCCCATTCTCATTTATTCCAACTACATAATTGTCTCATCCACCCTTGTATTTAGTACTGCTCTCATGTATGGGGGTGTGGGGGTCAGGCTTCCCTCGTCTTCTGGATAGGGTCGAGTCAAACCCTTAAAGGCTTATAAAGGTATTACAGCAGCAAGTGTTTGAGAGAACTGACAACTCGTGTATCACCACCTTTACGATGCCCTCGTTGCACCCATGGGTGCTGCGTCTGCGCATGAATATTAATTGTATGGACATTAACAACCCCAAGCGTGTTCGCCGTGGTACCTCTTTCTTACCAGCCACATCTGTTCTGTGAAATTCTCTTCCACCTTCTGTGTTTTATGCTGAATTTAACCTCCCTCACGTAAAGGCCTACGTCTGTGCTCACCAGCGAAATCTGTGTTAGGTGGCACTGTATGGGCTTTAACTTTATTTTTGGTACTTGTCATTTTACACCCCGCCTCGAATAAGGATCTGCTTATGAGCTGTGCTGCTAACTGTAAATGTATATATATATATATATAAGAGAGGCAGTGAGTATATGGTATATATATATATATATATATGTATATATATATATATATATATATATATATAATATATATATGTGTCTCTATATAGTACCTCTTTCTTACCAGCCACGTTGAATCAGAATCAGTACAGATAATCGGAAGAATCGGCATGAAAATCGGATGGCAAAGGGAATTTTAGATTGAATCATAATAGAAAATATAGTTTGGTTTAGTATGGTGAATAGGAGTCAACATCAAGAATCGGAAATATATATATATATATATATATATATATATATATATATATATATATATATATATATATATATATATATATATATATATATATATATATATATATATAGCATATATATAAATATATATATATATATATATATAGTTAGTATATAAGTATATATATATATATAGTTATATATATATATATATATATATGTAAGGTTAGTTATTGTTAGCATATATATATATAAGGTTACATATATATATATATAAATATGCTAAAATTTCATATAAGGTTATGCTAAGGTTAGTTATAGCAGCAGCAGCAGCATAGCATAGCATATATATATATATAGTTATACAAGCTATTATTATTTCTTTTTATTCTCTTCAGATGCTCTGATGGGGAAGGCCAAGGCTGCCAAATATAGATATAAAGTATATATATAGTTATATATATATATATATATATATATATATATATATATATATATATATATATATAATTTGTCTATTTTGGAATCTCAGTCGGAAATTATTTTAGCAGATAATTTATAAAATTTGGAATTAGTTTCTTCTGATTTCAACTTTTAAATAATATATTTTTTTTAATGTTAATATTTGTTTTGTTATTATTATTATTATTATTATTATTATTATTATTATTATTATTATTATTATTATTATTATTATTATTATTATTATTATTATTATTATTATTATTATTATTATTATTATTATTATTATTATTATTATTATTATTATTATTATTACTACTATTATTATTATTATTAATAATAATAATAATAATAATAATAATAATAATAATAATAATAATAATAATAATCATAATAATAATAATAATAATAATAATAATAATAATAATAATAATAATAATAATAATAATAATTGATAGATAGATAGATAGATAGATAGATAGATAGATAGATAGATAGATAGATAGATAGATATATATAGATATAGATAGGTGAATTTACAGCGGTAGATAAAGATAAGGCGATATAGAGTAAAGTCAAAGTCCCTTGAATCTCATTGAACAAATTGACTTTCACGATAGTCGAAGGAGGAAACGCAAAGGAATATACGATGGGAGTCAATGTTATAAATATGTAAAGAAGTGAAATTGTACGAAGTACTTTTCGCTATGGGCAAGTCTCGCGTTCAAACCGGAATAATTGAGTGAATATCTTGCCTGTGAAGGAGTATATATATATATATATATATATACTAGTATATTATATATATATATATATAAGGCAGTGTATATATGAAAGTGGCGCACGAAAAACGCAGCGTTTCCTACTGTGATAAATGCGAAAACGGCTGCACCATCATGAACGCTAAC
>JABUQX010127607.1:37500-45831 GCA_015478945.1 Trachelipus rathkii | reverse complement strand
ATGCATTAACCCTTGAAGAATTAATACAGTGGTAATGAAAAGGGGTAATTACTTTTTATTTTTATTTCTAAGACTAATTAAATCAGGTAGTAAATAATAGTATCAATGTTTAAAAGTTAACACAATGGGCCAGTTCACAGTTATTAATAATATTGGTGAAGGTTAACATCATAATTTTTATAATCAAAACACAATTTTCCGGCCTTTTAACAAGCCGACACTCAATACGACCTCTCTTCTTATGACTTGAGATCTTACTACCCTTGCCTTCCCTCAAATGCCAGGCATTCTCGGGTAGCATTTTGCAGTGACTCATTTTTACAACAATGGAGTCATTCGGTAGAGTCGTTAAATATTTTTCTTACATAATAAAATAATAATTAAAATTTAATGTACGGATGCATATATCAAGTATAAATAGTTATTATATATAGTAAGGGTAGAGGAACCTGCCCTTACACGTTTTTTTTTTTTTTTTTTTTTTTTTTTTTTTTTTTTTTTTTGAGTAGTAATTTTGTTACTGTTGAAATTCAAAATTTTATTATTACGAAATACAAATTTTATTCTTACAATACATTGTTACAAAATACATAAAAGACCTTCTTAATCCCCACCTCGGGGGTTTGACTATTTCAACTCTTCTATCACAGCCCCTCCCCGTCACATTTTGTAAAGAACACGCGGGAATTTATTCACAACTATTAATATTTGGCAACATGCTTTTCAACCGTAGCATTAGATAGAGGAAAGAAGATGATTTTTTTTTTTGAAGGATAAGTTTTAATTTAAATTACTGCCTAACTCTAAGAATTGCATGCAGAACTAAAGCCCCCTTTTTTTTTTTTTCTTTTTCTTCTTTCTCTTTCCCTTTTTTTTTTTTTTTATTTATTTAATCTTATTCTTTTCTTGGGTTTTCAGCGTTCCTATCGGTTATGTTATGAAAAATTCTTACATTTCTTAAATTTTCTACTGCCTCTTTCCCATTCTTCAAGATATAAACGTTATTCTTTTTTATCCGTAGCACCCTGAAAGGTCCCGAGTATCTCTCTGAAAGTTTCCCTACATTATACTGTTGATTTCTTATTAACACTGCCCTTGCCTTGTGGAGATCTTTCGGAACAAATATATTCTTATTTTTATATACAACCTGTGGTGCCAAAGGCCTACGCATTAAAGCCACTAATTTCTTCAAATAGGCACTTTGACTGACTGTGGCACTGAGTGCCTCTTTCTGCAACAAGCTTCCTGGCACTGATAAATTCTGGCCAAACATAAGAACACTGGGAGTGACCCCTTGGTCATTTAAAGGGCTAATTCTCAAACAGTACAGTGCCCAAGGCAAAATTTCAGGCCATTTTAACCCTTCATTTTCCCTATCATTAATCATACACCTTAGTGTCACTATGAGAACTTGATTTAATTTTTCTGCTTGGCCGTTCGAACGAGGGGAATTAGGTGTCGTGATAATATTATCTATGTTGAGTAGGTTACACACGTCATTAAATATTTTGGCAGTGAACTGGCTTCCCCGGTCTGAGATGAGCTTTTTTATAGAGCCACAGAACGGAAAAATTTCGCCCACTAACACATTCAGCACCGAGTCGACCGTCGCCTGCCTAAGAGGGTAGGCGAAGGGATACTTACTAAATCTGTCGATAAAAACAAGCAGGTAATTGAACCCCATACTATACGGGAGCTTACACAAATCCACATGGAGGGTGTCGAATTTTTCCGAGACTTCCTTAAATCTGCCGAATTCTGGAGATATCCTTCTAACGCTCTTATTTTTTTGACATACGTCACAACTCTGTATAAATTTCTTTACTCTACTATGCATAAATCTGAAAGCGAAATCCGCTCTTAGAACAGTCAAAGTCCGTTTAATTCCCAAGTGATTTGTATTATGTATTTTTCCTATGACATCATCCACCAGATTTTCCGGTACTAATATTCTAGCTGTGCCTGTGGAGATGTCAACCGCCAAAGACAGCTCCTCGCCCCGATGGATGAATTCCTTGTAACAGGCCTTTAACCCACTAGTTTTCAGCCCCTTTATTAGGTCTCTTATATAACCATCAGTCTCCTGTTCTATAGCTATCTCTTTGAAATCTACACCATCCTGAATTTTCTTCATCATTCCATTTAACCCTTTTTTACTGTAAGTTATAGTATTTATTACAAAATCCTCAAAGTCATTATCATTACCAGCTTCGCTACTATTATTATTGCCACTATTATTATTATTACTACTACTACTACTACTACTACTACTATCGCTTTTACTATTATTATTATTATTATTACTACTACTACTACTACTACTACTACTACTACTACTACTACTACTACTACTATCGCTTTTATTATTATTATTATTATTATTATTATTATTATTATTATTATTATTATTTTCATTATTATTATTATTATTATTATTATTATTATTATTATTATTATTATTATTATTATTATTATTATTATTATTATTATTATTATTATTATTATTATTATTATTTTCATTATTATTACCGCTTTTATTATTATTTTTATTATTATTATTATTATTATTATTATTATTATTATTATTATTATTATTATTATTATTTTTATTATTATTTTTATTATTATCAGCTTTTTATTATTTTTTTTATTTCCCCTCATTATTATTATTATTATTATTATTATTATTATTATTATTATTATTATTATTATTATTATTATTATTATTATTATTATTATTATTATTATTATTATTATTTTTGTTTTTATTATTATTATTATTATTATTATTATTTTTACTTCTTATTATTACTATTATTATTGTTATTATTATTATTACTTTCGGTTTTATTATTACTATTATTATTATTATTATTTTTATTATTATTATTATTATTATTATTATAATACTCCAGTAAGTTTTGTTCTTTTAAGGTCCGATTTAAAGGGCTTAACCCTTCCGTAACGGAATTCAGAGAATTCCATCCACTAAACTCCTCCTCCAGTTGTAACTCCGTCTCCATGGTATTTTGTTTTGGCCACGCCCACTCCCCATCTTCTATACAAGCTAGTTGCAATTCCCCAGTCTCTATAATCTTATCTCTTTCGTTAGCCAATTCTGTTAAAATTATCGCCAATTTATTTTTAGCCTTAGAGACCAATTTAAATTCAACGTCAAAATTTGCAATGGCATTTAATAAATTTATTTCCCGAATATTATGAACCTTTGTGGCACTCTTTTTTGTATAAGCTGTGATCAACCCACTGTTGCTGGTACAAATACTGACTTTCCTATTTGCAATTAAATAAGCATATTTTTGTAAACTGTTATTGACGCATAATAACTCCTTAACTAACTGTGGTAGTGCCACTTCCACCTCAGTAAGTATGGTACTGTAAAGAGCGAAAATCTTCGTCTGATTATTTTCTTCTCCCATCAGCGCGCTGGCTATAGTGAACTCACTCACTTCGTGTATAATAGTAACTCAGTTTTTTCATCGGGGAACGACAACAGGGTGGCACTCACCATTGCCGCTTTAGCTTCTTGGAATGCCCGGTCTGCTTCCACTCCCCAGGAAATCCTTTTATTGGAGGCAGGCTTTCCCTTCAACATTTTTGTTAGTGGTTGCAACAATTGGGCCGCTCCGACAATGTTAATTCGGCAAAAGTTATATAGACCGAGGAATGCTCTAAGTTGTTTGATAGTTGTTGGCTTTGCAACATTCACCACTGCATCGATCTTCTCCTTACTAGGCCTAATTCCCTTCTCGCTAATATTGAAACCTAGAAAATCTGTTTCTCCGACTGCAAGTACACATTTTTTTGGGTTCATATAAATTTTCATATACTTTAATCTCTCTAAAACTTTCTCCAACATTGCAACATGTTCTTCAAGAGTCGAACTGGCAATTAATATGTCATCCAAATAAACAAAACATTCCTTAAATCTCCAAGCAAGATTGACATGAAGCGCTGGAAGGCACTAGAAGAACACTTATGTCCTTGTATTAAATAGTTAAAACTGTAGTTACCAAAAGGACAAGTAATAGTGAAATATTTCTTTGTTTCCTCGCTGATCGGCACGTTATAGTAAGCTTGCCGAACGTCTAGCCGTGTTATCAACTTGCAATGTTGCAATTGCAGTAAGATATCTTTAATCTTAGGCAGAGTAAAATTGTCAGAGGTTGATCTCTGGTTCAATAATCTCAAATCAACGACTAAACGAACTCTGCCATCCGGCTTTGGCAAGAAACTAGTTGGGAAACCCCAATCGCTTCTCCCCCGCGAAATGACCCCCGCGTCCAATAATTTATTGATTTCCTTCTTGGCCTTTTCAAAAAGATGCGGTGCTATACTTCTACTCCTTAGCTGTATCGGCGTGCCTTTGATCTCTACATGGTATGGGTAATTTGCCGCCAACTCGCATAAAATCTCTTCTTTTAAGGGGCACTCTTCTCTCTCCCATCCCCCCTCATCAACAGTGCAATCTTCAACCCCCCTCCCAATAGTACAATCCTTACCCCCCCCTCATTACTATTAAGTCGTTACTGAGCGACGAAGTTGTTCTCACAGCTGTCAAAATAAGCCCCGCCCCCTTTTCTCCGGTACTTTGTACAGATAAAGCGCCATCTTTTGAGTTGATCATTCTTTAAATTTAAATTAGGTGCTTCATAAGGATTTAAGAATAAGACTTGATACTTCCTAATTAAATTATTAACTAATTCGTATTCGCAAAGCGGTATATTTAAAGAGACAGCGGCTAGAGGGAAGATAGAATTTCGAACATGCTCCGAAAAATCAAAAGCCTCATTACTAAGAGAAATACTACGTTTCGTGCTGGGATCTAATAAATAATGGCACCTAAAGTCTATAATGAACCCGTGTTCTTTGAGAAAAGGCATGCCGAGAACATTAAATTTGATATCTGCCGCATAGGCATGCACATTGTAAAGTCTATCTAACCCCAAATCAATTTTGATTACCCTTTTATCATAAATGTTCATGCAGCCCCCATTTGCGGCCCTGGCACTGCCAATCGGGGCCCCCTCCTTATCTAATTCAGAAGCACTCATAAGGTTGAGGCAACTCCCACAGTCTAGTAAATAGGATTCATTGCTAGTTTTATCCGAAATGTAATATAGTTTATCAAAAATTATATCTCTAACAGCTGCAACGATTTCAGTAGAGTTGCCAGAAACTTCCACTACAGTATTACCAGATAAGTCACATGCACTATTTCTTAAATTTAATGATCCCTCATGCTTATCGGAAGGAGAAGAACCTCCTTCATCCCTAAAGCTAATACAATTCATTTTCAGAAAGGGAATTTCGCCCCCTTCATTAATTACAAATTCATTTTTATCATTATTTTTATCAACAAGTATGGAGTCACAAGTCTGAATCGCCTCCATCCCCGCCTTCTCCCCAGTGATCAAAGTGGGGGAGCAGGTCGACTCCGAGGGGGGAAACAGCGACTCATTCACAAGTCTATTGCTTTCAAAGTAATTATAAGAATTTACAAAACCGTTATTGCCATCATTATGGCTATCATTTCTAATTCTACAATCACTACTATTATTATTGTCATTATTGTTATTAATCTCATCATGCATTGAGTTACAATTAAAAGTTGAAGATGACTCTACCCCTACTGACTTCTTCATGGTTGACTCGTGTGGGGAAGAGGTTGACTCACTAGAAGCCCCTCTCTCAGCCATTTGAGTCATCGTTTCACCGTTAAAATTTTCGATTTCAGATGCATTGTTAATTACCCCCTCTTGCCCTTGATTATTTTTACAAGTAAAATTTCTATTCCATTTAAATCTATTAATATAATTAACATTTCCATCATACCCACGATTAATATAATTATAATTATTATTAATTTGTCTATTACCATTCTGGCCATTAAGATTAGCATACCCGTTATTATTATAAAAACTATTATGATCAACACGTGCATCATTATTATAAACATTACTGCTATAATTAATGCTTTCATTACCATGGTGATTATTATTATAAAAATTGTCCCTATCATAGTTACTATAATTTCTATTATTATAATTATGACTATAATTTCTACCATTATTTTGATTATCATTATAATAATGTCTTCTACTATAGTTAAAATTAATATTTCCCCGCCCAAAATTAGACTTATTCATACAAGAATGGCAGGGCAAACAATCACAAAAATATCTACTTACAGAAGCGTCATTCCCCCACCTATTTACCCCCATCTGGCCCGGGAGTCGCCTCACGGACCAGCCTTTCCATTTTTTGAAATGTTGAAGTTCTGTTGTGGGGGTGGGGGAGTTGCCGGGGGTTGCGATATCAAGGTGTACATTGGACAATATCGACCCTCACATCTAAATGAACGGTGCAAGAACTTTTTATGGAACCTACAAAGACCTTCTGTACTAGGGCCAGCTGCAACATTGTTATAAGTTGATCGGTTGAAGCCTCTTTCTCTTGAACCCTGATTATTGCTGGGGGTGGGGGAATTCTTCGCATTCTGACACATTGTCTTAGCGAGCTCTATGACGCTCTTGGCGAGTGATCTCATTTCTTCAGCTGACTTTTCATGAGAGATTATCAGTCGACTTATCTCCCTCTCTTGGGCTGAAGTCTCTCTGTTGGGTGGCTTGGTGACTTTCTCTTCTGCTGGTCGTACGGCGTTCACAGATTGCCATTCGTTTCTCCCCCCCGCGGGGGATTGGCGAGCACCGTTTTGGGAGAAATTTGTTAAAAATGTCGTCGGCGATTTCAATTAATTCCTCAAAATCATGGTTCTTCTCTGTCGTCATGAGGGAGATCTGTAATTGCTTAGGTAATCGTAAGAGAAAGAGTTCTCGAATCGAAAGTGGATAATCCGAGCATTTCTTTTATTCTAACTGCATAATCGGATGGGAGCTCTCCCTCCTTCATTCCTGATTGAAAGACTTCTTCTATCTGCGTTCTTAGCGATGGTGCATAGATTTTTTCTATTACCTTCACTAGTTTAGTATAACAATCGTCTTTTAGGGGAAGTTTCAACGAATTTGTAATCTTGCTTGGTAATTTTGATGCCAAAAGTCTTACCCTCTCCCTTTGATCGATGATTTCATTAAGGTTAAAGATCATTGTCGTTTGCCGAATCCACTCTAAGGCATTGAATTCGTTGAAGGGGGGAATAGCATTGAGAGGGAGATTCTTCTTTCTTCCTTTTCTCCCTAAGAGAGTGGGGGAAGGGTGACTCTTCACCAGGTTTGCTGCTTCATGCTCTCCTTGGATCTCGCTGTCCGATTCTGTCTCGTATTGTGATGCGTCACCTTCTTCATTTACTCCTTCGGTTGGGGGGACTTCTGGGGGAGTGTGATGGGGTCTTGAGGATTGAGACCGAGTCACAATAGCTACGTTGTTCTTCTTCGTTTGAACTCTGAGTGACTTTCTTTTTAAACTCGGCATTCTTAACGGTTTTTTTTTGGTTTAGGGAAAAGTTTTTTTTTTTTTTTTTTTTTTTTTTTTTTTTTTGTTTTTTTTAGGGTTTCTTGTTTCACTGTTTTTTTTGTATGTTTTTTGTGTGTGTTTGTGTTTTGAATTGGCACTTTTTTTTCACTTCACTGTCTTAATTAGGCACTGTTTGAATTAATTCACTGTTTGACACTCTTCAGATCAGTTAGGTATGGGAGTTCAACGTCACTCTGGAAAGGTTACCATTTCTTTGCATTAACCCTTGAAGAATTAATACAGTGGTAATGAAAAGGGGTAATTACTTTTTATTTTTATTTCTAAGACTAATTAAATCAGGTAGTAAATAATAGTATCAATGTTTAAAAGTTAACACAATGGGCCAGTTCACAGTTATTAATAATATTGGTGAAGGTTAACATCATAATTTTTATAATCAAAACACAATTTTCCGGCCTTTTAACAAGCCGACACTCAATACGACCTCTCTTCTTATGACTTGAGATCTTACTGCCCTTGCCTTCCCTCAAATGCCAGGCATTCTCGGGTAGCATTTTGCAGTGACTCATTTTTACAACAATGGAGTCATTCGGTAGAGTCGTTAAATATTTTTCTTCTTACATAATAAAAATAATAATTAAAAATTTAATGTAATGGATGACATATCATATAAATAGTTATTATAAGTATAGTAAGGGTAGAGGAACCTGCCCTTACATATATATAAGGTTATATATATATATATATATAAAGAAAGAGCAGGTAGACAAAAAGAAAGAGAGCATATAAGGCTAGTATATATATATATGGTTAAGGTGAGGGTAGAGATATATACTATGGTTAAGGCATACATATGTTATAAGATGAGTTATATACAAT
>JABUQX010127607.1:0-27500 GCA_015478945.1 Trachelipus rathkii | reverse complement strand
CAGTGACAGTGGTATGAGGTCCTCCATTGTAGTAACTGATCTCTGATCTTTTTCGTACCTCTATTTGGGTAAAAGAAAACACGGTTGTTATCAATGCCTCTATTAAAAACTTCATCTATATACTTTACAATCTTCCACACAACTCTAATATCTTCATTGAAAACACACAACTCTAAACTCCTCCTCTTCATAATATTCTTGGCATTTTCTTCTCTCGTGATTTTTTAAAAATGATCGCAATATCTTCTTTCTAATAAACTTCAATGCGCCTTCGGAACTATTCACCACCTCATTTTCTTGCTCTGTATAGGGGTGTTGTTCACCTTTGAATAGAACGTATCCATATAGGGGGTGATTTCATACACATGCCCTCCTTGATAAGGTGTAGCCTAGGGCTTTTCGACTTGTTAACTCTCTTACTCTCACTATCTCTCTTTCTCCAATTTTTCTAATCGTTGAACTGCTGCATCATTCTTTTTAAACTATTGATATTACAAATTTACAATGGTCACTGCTCTTCTGAATTTTACACACAGTCTCATCTTTTCTCCGTCTAACTCTTTGACCCAGACTTAATAGCTATGCTCAATCTTACATGTACTTTGCTGGTAAAGTCTGGAACGCACTCCCTATATCCATTTTTCCAACTTCCTTTGATTTGCACAATTTTAGGCGCTACGTATAGAAGCATGTCGACCTTTAATTTGACCCTGGTTTACAATTTTACCGAAACCGGTGGAATTTGGTAAGCTTCTTTTTCTTTGTCCACTGGATTATATATATATATATATATATATATATATATATATATATATATATATATATATATATATATATATATATAGTATATAATCAAAGCAATTTTTCGCAGTGTTTGGAATGTATTATAATAGAAGGCCTTATTTATCCATTTATTAAAAAGTTTGTACTAGAGACTTCAAAGGATGTTAATATTTGTAAATAATATACAGTTGCAGTCAACACTTACTTCTTAAAAAGAAAAAAAAATTAAAAATATTATCCTCCGAGAAGCAAAGAAGGGTGGCTTCCAAATATAGGGGTGGATCCCATCACCAATTGGAAGTTGACGGCCTTCTATGGTGGGGTTGGCACCGTCACGGAATTGCCGGCCTGTTCTGGTGTTCGGTCTTCTTTCTTGATAAATTTTTACAACCTTCGGGGTTTTAAATATAATTTCCACTTTGATGAACATAACATTGTCATCTCTTATTCTTAACCAAAACTCAGGCGTTTGAACGTTCTGACAGCAAACCCTATTCTATTGTTTCGTATTGTCTCTCTCTACTATGTGCAATTGTGCACAATGATGTTTGTTCTCGTATCCTTGATTTGGAGTCCTACAAATTTTCTGTCTAATGGCTCAAACTATACTGTCAATCTACTAAATTCGTCTGTTCTGTATATCTGTCACTTAACTCTACTGACTATCCTAAATTCTTCGACTATTTAAACTCTAAATTAGAGTACATTCTCTCTTTTTTACCTTTCTTTTTAGATCATCATTCTTAGCGATTTCAAAGTTCACCACCACCAAGAGCTTTCTTCTAATTCTCAAAAAATAGCTGGTGAACATGCCCGCCACTTTTCTGTCCAGAATGACCTCGAGCAGTTGGTGAAGCTCCCTGCTCGTATTACAGATCGTCTTGGAGATGAGCCCAACATTCTGGGCTTTTTCCTAGCCTCTAATTCCCTCCCCCCCTATTCTGTTAAACTCTTTCCTTTTCCGGGTTCCTGTGATCACCTTCTTATCTCCGTATCCTCTTCTATCTTTTAAAGTCTTCCGCAGGAATCATTTCTGGCACATTAGTGCTGCTTAACTGATCGTTCTGTAGCAGTTATTTTCGACTACTATCGTTCATTCTTTAAAACTACCAATGGTTGTGTCCTCAGGGTTCTGTCCTAACCCCTTTCTTTCACTTATTTCCTTATCCAGTCTCATACTGCGACTCAACCCTTTTCGTTACTCCTTTCAATTTCTATGACATCCCACTTAGCAAAAATTATCCAATGCTAAAAAGGTGGTTTTGGAGCAACTGGCCTCTGATCTTTCTCATATTACTAATTGCTGAAGAAAAAACATGGTTGTTTTCAATTCCTCAAAAAGTTAATTCTTCATATTTTTACTCAAACAACTCATTTCTTTTTATCTTGATCTTTCTTGGAATGATCACTCACCAATTAAGCTTTTAAGAGGTTTGGTGTTTCGAGCCGCCTTCTGATCTCATTCATACAACCCAAGTTGCTTACTCTGTATGGAATATGCATCGCACATCTGGGATGGTTCTGCACATACAATACTTCTTGAAAGGGTGGAGCCTATAGCTTTTGGACTTATCAGCTCTCCTACTGTAACTCTTTCCAATCTCTTTCTGATTGTCTAACTGTTATATCATTCTCCACATAATATCGCTTGTGAAATGGACTGTTTTTCTGAACTTTCTTGTCGTATACTCCCTCCTTTGATGATAGTTTATGCAAACCGTCTCTCCTCTAGTCTCCATTTAAGTTTAAAAAAAAATGCATAACAACAATAATATATTTCAAATAATTATATTTTAAATATTAATTATTAACTACTAACCAATTCCCGCGGAATTCCATGATTTTTTAAGTAGACGAATCCAATTTCGCTAAATGCTGAAACAATTTTTTGACAAATTTTTTTCTCGTCCTCGTCGAGTCTGTCTTCATTCAGAGTTTTATTTGCTGTAATTATTATTATTTATTATTATTATTATTATTATTATTATTATTTAATTATTAATAATAGAATTCCTGGGTGTTATTGTTAGCCTTATCCATTATTAATGTATTATTATTATGTCATTATTATTACAAAGATATTATTATTATATTATTATTATATTATTATTATTATTATTATTATTATTATTATTAATTTTATTATTATTATTATTATTATTATTAGTATATTAACGTATGTTAATATAATAATACTTACCTAATAAACAGAAATCAATACATGGAATATCCTTCATTCTATAATGTGTTCTTGTGGAAAATTAATTAACGTTGATTTTCAAGGCCAGTCCTTTCAATAGACTTTTGTGTTTATAAAGTTACTTGATGCGAGTATTTTAAGCCGATATAATTCGCTTAATATTTTTTTTTAATAGAAAAATAAAGTAAAATTTATTTTTGTAATTTAAATTTATTTACGAACTTTTTTATCTATATGTATTATATATTATATATATAAATTATGATATTATATATTATATTTATAATAAAATTAGGATTACGATATTATATATATATATAATTATATATATATAATAAATATATATAATATTAAATTATATAATTATATATAAAATTACTTAAATTTAATAAATATTAATATATATAAATTATTATAAATAAAATATATATAGTAATATTATTATATATATATATATATAAATTATTTAAGATTTATATAGTAAAATAAATAAATATATATTATATATAAATATAAATAATTATAATATATATATATATATAAATAAATTATAATATAATTTAATATAATATAATATTATATTATATATATAATATATATTTATAAATACCCTATATAATATATATATATATATATATATATATATATAGTTTAATATATTATAATATATATATATATATATACTTAATGTCCTCCACTAAAAAAGAAATTAAATACATATTATATTAATATATTAGTTAATTATAATATATATAATATTTATAAGATAATTATATATTTTTATTATAATTATTATTATTATTTATATTATATTATTATTATATATATATATAACATTATTATATATATTATACCCTATATATGTATTAATTTTTATGAAATGATTATAATTCCTATATAAAGTAAGGATTATCAATATAAATATATATTATATATATATATATATTATATATATATATAGTTATAGATTTATTATTTATATCCTAGTCTATATATATGTAATATAAACAATATATATCGGTGAAGTTTTTGCTTACTAAATCTTTCTACACTTTTTTAGCAGCCTTCTAGCAGAGCTCCTTTATCAGGGTTAGGGTGCAAAATAAAATATTAAAAATATGAAATCATGGAAGTAAAAACCGGGTTGTATCTCCTCAATCCCTTAAACCTGTATTTATTCGCTAATTATATCGTTCTATGGGTAACTCTCAGTTAATGATTTTAAATGAGGTGGTTTGGCTGTTTTTTTATTTTAAATTCAGTTTTTTTTATTTGATATGGTTCATGTGATAGAAATCTCACAGAAGCAGAGGTGTGCTGTGGAAAGCGTTGGTCATCACAAGCGATACAAGCTAGGAGTTCACCAATATTCACACACAATTCCAGTGATGAATCCACGCGAAGCACCCATTGTCCACGAGAGAAGAAGATAAAACCAATGATGGTTGCGAAGCTGAAAGGTCAATATTCCCTCGACACCTGCTGTTGTAATTAATTATAGTAGAGAAAGAAATAGTTGCACCATTATCTTACGTCGCAGAACAAATGAAGTCCCTTTTATATCTTAGACTTCAACCCATTCCATTAGTCTTTCCCTATCCTACCTAAAGGAGCGTCAACCGCACCAAAATAAGGGAAGGGTAGACCGGAGCTACGCCTCCCTCCCCCTAAAGGGCAAACAGTACTCCCATACAAGCGGGAGAATAATGACCCTTATATACATTGGAAGTAATCTGTTGCTGAGAAATGTAAATATTCGTTCAACCTTAACAGAACTCCCAGCGTTTTTGAGGCCACCTTAGAAACCATTGTGGTACGAGGTTTCAAAGATAGTTTACTGTTTATGGTAACAGGCCAAGAATGTTTATGTGTGTTCACAGGTGAGACGGAGAGTCGTTTCGAAGAAAAAATAGTAAAAGTTGGAGTGGGTTTGTGATAATTTGTAGATATGGGCAGAAGTTGGCGTAAGTTTTAAAGAGTGAATTCACCAAGGGTGTGTATTGCTACCAAAATCCCAGAAAAAAGTATCTATTCATAGATGCTAGTAAGAACTTAGAATCGGAATGCTGAAGCGTCGAGACAGAATACTACACTCTAGATGCAAAAGAGCGGGCAAATTTGAAATGAGTGGATGAATGAAGAGTTGAGCCATCGGCATAAGAATGAACAGAGTTGGAATTGCAGCTGAAAAGATCGGTAGTGAAAGTAAAAGTAAAGTTGTAGATAAAGCAGAGCCTTCCGGAAACGACCAAAATTAACAGGAAAAGAAGAAGAGTTCTTTCCATCAACAAGTGTTGATGTGCAGCGATTGTGAGAAGAGGAAGGAAGCTAGACATAAGTGAGCAAAGTGAAGGAGAAAACCTAGTGGAAGGGAGCTTAGAAAGCAGTGACGAATGTCATACCTGGCCAAAGGCTTTCGATATGTCTAGCCCCACCACACACGACTCCCCATAGTCTCTAAGGGCAAAAGATCATAAATCAGTAAGATAGGAAAGAATGTCACCATTTGACATCGAACATCGGAAACCGTACTGGTGATTACTGTTAAGGAGGGAGAAAGATTTCAAAGATTTTGGACAGAATACAAGTGAGAGCTATAGAACGATGGTTAGGTTCATAGACCTCAAGATATTCATGCACCCGATCATGTGTAATCACAGACGGAGCCATGGTACACCTGAGAGAAGATGGAGTAGGAGGAGGGTTGCCAGAATCGTCCAAGGTGGAATTACAGGTGTTAAGGTCAAAAGAAGTATTTATGAAGGAGTGTTAGCACCTATATTGTTATACGGTACAGAGACATGAAAGTAGAATACAGGCAACGGAGAGTTTAAGAGCAATGATTAGAAAGACTTAAAGAAAGATAGATAAGGAATGACAAGATGGCAGAAGAGAGTCATGAGTGATACCTTTGGTGAGGAAGTATAGGAATACGAGCAAGAAATTCAGATTAAGGTGGGACACTTTAGAAAGGATTGCAAGAGACAGAGTTGGCGAAGAGAAAGATGGGTGACGACGGACAGAAGGAATCCAGAGGAAGAACAAGGAAGAAATGGAGGGAGTCAGTGCAGGATTCGTTAAAAAAATGTGAGCTGCCTACGATGGAGGAAATGCAGGAAAGAAGGCTGTGGGAAGATAGAGCCGAGAGGAGACGGCTGCTGAGCCCGCTGACAGAAGTAGTAAGGGGAGGGAGAACGACCGCCGACTTGTGAGGTGATTCGTCGATTCATCGGTACCTCGCAAGTCGTATGTCAGTACAGTCATATATTTTTATTACTCACGTACGTTCATGGGTGTTTTTAACCCCTTAGGGATGTTTCCGTGGTTCGACGACGCGTTTTTTTTTTCGCAACCGCAGACTCGGACCGCAAGTCCGCAACCGAAACGCGCAACGCAACGCCTGAAAGCCCAACTGGAACGCGCAGCGCCTGAAAGCTTCGGAATTCGCACCGCACCGCTCGGATCGACAACACATCTCTTTAATTAATCGTTTTTCTTCGTATAATATAATAATATCTTCAGCCTACGTTTAAATGGACCATTTTATTTAGTTTAACGTAATAATTACATTTACCGAATGTATATTCATATGAGTTAACAAGGATTTTTCTCTTAGTAACCTCTTACGACACGCAAAGGATGTTGGTAGAATCAGAAAAAACTGGATTGAAACCAAGGCGATAGCTAACAACAACAATATTGAGAATCATAATAAGCAATGAAGTCCATTAATATATATATATATATATATATATAATATTATAATATATATATAATATATATATATATATATATATATATTAATATATATATATAATATATAAATATAATATATTATATATATATATATATAAATATATATATATAATATATATAAATATATATATATAATATAATAAATTATTAATATATATTATCGTACAATACAATAAATAAATATTATTTTACTTATCTATATAAATTTTCTGTATTTAAATAACGAATTATTGGAGGAATTAGATTCGAACCTTTTACCTCCTACTTTTGATGTTCACAATTCGAACTGTATCGTCCTAGTAGCCCATACTGGACGCATGAGAGATTGCCTTTAAAAATTTATTTTTTAACTTTTCAATTTGCATAAAATTGATCTCTAAGTCTTACTCCATTAAATGTTTTTTATATATATTAAATATTATTATATATATATATAATATATATATTATTATATAATATATATATATATTATATTAAATATAATATTATATATAGTGTATATATATATATATATTTTTATAGGTATGTGGTATAATATATAAAAATTTTATATATTTAGAAATATATAGTAATATAAATATATTATACATATAATAAATAATAATAATTTTACCTTATTATATGTATATTTATATAATATATATAATTATAATTATCTTCCATTCATGATAATATATTGTAATATATTATATATTTATTCCCGAATATAGTAAACTATATATATATATAATAGTGGTGGGAAACTGTAGTGTTTCAGATTATGTTCTATTTCAGGAAAATCTTGTACCTAGCTTCTTTTCACCTCTGGCCACTTTTTAGTTGCGTGTAATATTTCCATGCAAATTACGATTGTTTTTCAACAAGAACCTAACATGTGCGCCAGTAATCGACGAATACACTGTTTTGGTACCTTTGTCAGGATTATATTTATATTTATGAATATATAATAATATATACCATTATCTATTGATTTATAGTATTCTTCATTACCAATATATATATAATATTATTATATATATATATAATATATATATATATATAATTATATATATATATATGTATATACAGTACATATATATACCATATCCCTTTTCGCCATATATATATATATACATATACGATTATCAATAATTGTAAAGTGATACTATTTATTTTAAAAATAGATAATGTTTTATATTTATATCATAATACCCTAAGTTTTTTACCATATTTAAAAAACGTGAATGTTTTTTATTTGTGTTACTACTATAAATAATATGACATACAATATTTTACTTTTAAATTATACATCTAAATTGTAACAGTTGTAACAGATATTAGTAAGATAACACTAATATCACTATATAACATATATATATATATCATAATATATATATATAAATAATATATTATAAATATATATGTATCAAAATATATTTTTTTCCGTATTATAGTAATTGTTTAGTATATAAATATCGTTTCTTCCAGAAATTTCAAACGGTATCCAAAGTCTTCAAAAGTTCCTTTCACTGCCTTACAGATGGTGTAATGAGTCTGTAGGCTATTTAATTAAGAAACAATAAGGACCTGATCCATACTCCATTATGTGATATTAGTATATAATATATTAAAATTATAAATATAATATATATTAATAATACTAGAGCAGTAATCAATATAACATACAGTTTGAAAATACTCTACTATTGAAAATAAAGGAACATTACGTAAATATGCGTTTAAATAAATACTCAACCTGCATAGAGCCAGGAACAATCTTATTTCAAAAAAGAAACAAAGTCTCGAGTCACTCATTTTCTCGGATCTTTATGTCTACGTGAGAGAAAACATTCGATACCAATATTAGGTAAAACGATAATACCTAGTACTTCTTTAATAATTATTAATTTTGCAATACACTTCATATGTGCTAATGCATTTCCAATTTTATACCTCTTTTATATAACAAGAATAAAATTATATAGAACGATCATATTAACTATAGTATATATAATATATAATATATAATAATATATAAATTATAATATATATATATATAAATAAAATAAATATTAGATTTAATTTAAATAAATTAATTATATATATATTATATATATTAATATATATATATTATTAGTTAATATATATAATAATTTTTAATTATATATTATAACCCTATTTTTATATTTTTATAAACTTTTTTACGTATATAAACTATAATATAGTTGCAATAATAATTTAAATAATGGTTGATATAATTAATTATTTATTTTTTATACAAGAAAAACTAAAAATAACAACGCCATGTATGTTGAACCGTTTAAAGTACCGTCACATCAAGGAGTCTATCACAGTCGTAAATACAAAATTTCGTCAAAAGGATTCCTAATAATCCATCTTTATTCTTCTTTAATAATTTTAACATTAATATGTTCGTCACATTAAATGGCCGTTAACAATAATTCTCAAAAGCAAAGTGAAATACAGCACATGAACAGCATAACTACATTTGAAATTAATCATTATAAATATATATATATATATATATTAAATATTAATATATATATTAATATATATTATATATATAATATTAAATAATATATAATTATATAAAATATATATATTAAATACATTTAATATCTATATTAATGTATATTTGTAATATATATTAAGATTTATTATAGATATTATATATCATTTGAATATTTCACGTCTAATTATATTGTAATTACTTTTTGATTCAATATTAATGTGGGGGGCCCAAAAAAAAAATAATAATAGAAATATATTGAAATTAAATATAATTAACATATAATAAATAATAAATATATAAATAAATATAATAAAAAATATATGTGAGTATGACAAAATAGAAAGAAATAATTAGAATGGAATAAATTATAATTATGAAATGAAAATAAACCAAAGTTATCTAAGTTGACAATAGAATGATCCATCAGATTCGCGCCCAAAAATTCCAGCGAAAATTTTCCCGCTAAAAAATTTCTCTTTTGACGGACGATCAATCATTTGACATCGCAATATCACAGGACATACCTTAAAGCCAGATTTTGCTGAAGAAGACGACGGACCACACGAGTTATCCTTGAGTCTAATATCCAATATTCACCACAAACACCTTGGCACGAAAGCATGTACGTGGTTTAGCTAGAAATCTTATCATTATATATATATATATATTCTACGTATAAAAGACTCATAACCCCTAAATATAATATAATTATATATAAATATATATATATATATATATATAATTTTAATATATTAATTATATATATAGTATTATATATTATTTAAAATTGATATTGAATATATAATATAAATTAATATATATATATAAAATTAAGTCCAAACAAATAAATATTTTACTTATTAAATATAAATGAAATATTGTTAAAACTGAAAAATATTGGTATATTCGATATAAAATCCATTTAAACCTCTTGAATAATTGGAGTTCCATTCGTTTAATCGCATAAGTAAAAGACTAAGATGAGGTATGACTTTAATTTTATTTTAAACTTACTCATTTGCATTCAAATATAAACTAATTTATTTTTACTAGCTTATAATTTTTTTAAGCACTTTACATTAATATTATATATAATAATAATATATATAATATATATTATAATATTAATATATATTATATATAATATATAATTATATATATATATATATATATATTATATATAAATTATTATATATCCACAGTACCTCATGAAATATATATTATTTAAAACCAGTAATATAGATAATAAATAAAAAACCAATAAAATATTATGATTATGTTAGTAATAAAATAAAAGGAAATTATTTAAATATATTTAAAAATTAATTAATTAATTTATATAATTTAATAATAAGTAACAGTAATGAAACAATTTTTTATATATACCATGTATAATATTTTACATAAATAAGATATATAAAAAATAGGTGAACTTTATATACTTTGATATATTATGTATATATATAATAAATAGTTTAAAATAAATGAATATATATATAAATAAGGTCTGTAAGTGTTTCGATAAATAGTGCCGAAAATATTATAGCTTTTTCACGACGGCCATTTTTAGTTTCGTAATATTTCCATTAATACGAATGTTCTTCACAAGATCTATACGATTCGCCAGTAAACAGAAAATACACTGGTAATTAGATCACTTTTTTCAGGGATTGTATATAAGTATATATAATATATTAATTATTACGAATTAATGTAACCTTATGAGTGTCTATTATACTAGTGTATAAAATTATTATAACGAAAGTAACCACTCGTGTGATTAAAACTACCCGAATATCATAATACATATAGATGGCAATACCGCCAAAAGGTATTATATTAGCTCCAAATGAGTTATTTAGAATATTTTTTTTATTTTATCTAGTCTTTATTTAATATTATCCCTAAACTAAAGAATTATTTGCTATGTATATATAGTAATATATATAGTAATCTATATATATATAGTATATTAGTACAAATATTTACCATATTCCCTTTTGCGCCATATATATATATATATAAAAGTAATGATAACCAGTATATATATAATACTAATTATTATGTGAAATATAGATACTATAAAGTCCTAGAGTAGTGAGTAATATTTCTCCCTAGGTATATACTAGATATACCTCACCCTATATATATAAGATTTAATCACGAATGTTGTATCGTAATACGTCACAAGCAGAACGTGAGGGCTATCATCAGTGCGGAGAATAACATATAATATTTCATAAAACAAAAAGGCAGTGTCCTTACACTCACCAATCATCACTCTCTTCCTACTTGATACCCTTTTCCGTCCCGAGTGATCAATTATCTGTCGTCACGATTAAATATTCCTCACCAATCCAAATCAATTGACAATCCCTCAACATAGTAATGAGACATTTAAACTTACATGGTTATGTATTATATATAGATATATATAAAAAAGTGAATAAAAATAATATTATTTCTCCAAAGCGTAATATTATAAAAATTTAATATATAACTTTAAATACAAAATTTCAGAGTGTCAAATCATCTATAATTGGCTCTCATAGTGATATAATATATATATATATAATATATATATAAATATATATATAATATTAAGATAATAAATAATAAGATATAATTATCGAGTGAGAAGATACTTTATTGTAAGGTTCAAAGTTACATACTAAGGTTCCTAGTAAATTAAAAGATCTTTATATATAAAATAAGTATAATTAATACTATAATAGAAATTATTATAATAAATAATATATATATACGGTAATATATAGTTTATATATATATAATATAAAATAATATATAGTAAATATAATTATTATATTATTATAATAATAATTAAATAATAATAAAAAAAAAAAATATAAAATTATTTTAATAATTAATATATATATATTAGGATTAAATATATATTATCATATAATCCCACGAATGATTACTAAATCGTATAACTATTGTTACTATAAAAAACATCAAAAAATTATTATAGTTAATTTTTTATTTCTACCATTCTATAGCATTATGATATAATTTTTTTATATAAGTTTCATGATATAATTTATATATGCTTGATCTCACTCCCAGATTATTATAACCTATAATATAGGTATTTAATTATATATATCCGGCTAATTGCAATATAACAATTATAAAATAGTAATTAGAAATATATATATAATATATATATAGTGAAAAATTAAAAAAAATATATAAACATATATATTTTATCCTCCCAAATTAAATTATTAATATTATTAAAGATATTATATTATAAATACTATAAATATAATTTATTAGCAATATATCCTAACTTAACCTAACCCTTTTTCATATAATATTATAAGTAAAATATATTATTAAATATATATATAATAGCTAATATTATAATATAAAATATATATATAAAATATTTAGTTATTTATTTATTTATACAAGGCACGTGTCCCCGCATAATTCAGGGTGAGTGTGGCAAGTCGACATAATACATTATGTATACAATCCCATTGTTCATGCGGAAGAATAAGGTCATCCCTACACTCAAAATGTTCAGAAGACCCGGTTCCCAGCTTCGCCACCCACAGCCAACTATTTTTCCCTAAAGGAATTATTCTTCAATTTAACCAACTGCGGTTTCGAACTATTTCCCTATGTCTCCTCAATCTTTACTTTTAACTTTTCACTTTTTACTTTTAGGTAAGCTCTTTTGATAATAATTGCACAAATATATGTACCCTATAATGTTTAAATAAGCTTAATTTATAGGGTACTATAAAATAGACATTAAATAACAATTTAATAAATTAATAAAAAGATGAACCAATACAAGATGCAACTAAGTCATTTACATTATCAACTACCCTAAATAGAGTAAAGTATATTATCTAAAGAGGAATAATATTGGAGAAATGTTCTAGTTAAACAATCTTGCCCTAATATTTATTAAGACATTGACCAAAAATTGTTAATGGTTTGAATTTTTATTCTATAATTTCACCCAACATTATAATTTTTCGAGTGTAAATTTTTGTATTAAATAAATTGTTAAAATATTATTAATGATTTACTCTTATATAATAATTTATAAGTTATTTTCCTTCATCATTTGCACCGCTGTAACATTTATTGCCCAATGAAAGTAACCAAACAAACTATTGAAGTGAACGAATATTATGACATACTCTATTGTCATCATTTTATATTTTAAGTTTTTTTATTTTAACTTATTAATATTTTATATATCTTTCTACATTTACAGAAATAATTTGGTTTGTGTGGTCACTTGTTTCATCTTATAATACAATTACTGTGTATTAATAAATATATCTTTTTATTTATATTGTATATATATATATATAATATATATATTTATATTATAATTTATAATATAAAATATTAAATAATATTATAATTTATTTAAATATAAAATATATATATATTGTGATATAGTATTATTTATTATTATGTAAATTTATATATAAATATATATATATATATATATATATATTAGATAATAATATATTAATATATTAATTAAATTTATGAAAATATTGTACAGAAATTCGTAGAATAATCCACGTTGCTTATATATTATAAATAAACTATATATAAAATAAAAACAAGTGAATTTCAAGACCCAGTTTAATATATTATTTATTATATCCAATCAAACAGAAAATATGTTAAATTAGAATAAAATAATTATATTTTCTATATTAAATATCTACATGTAATATATATATATATAATAGATAATTAATTAATAAAATATATATTTAATAAAATTTTATTTAATTTATTATTTTATAATTTTAAAATTATATTCATTTTCTTTGACTGTATATTATTATATATAATATATTAAATATAATAATATATTTCGAAATATCACGTTCTTAATTGAACATACACAACTAAGCAATATTGCCATCTCAATGCTTTCGGAAAGGTTTTATTAATAAATATATAACGCTATAGAGTTTTGGCCTTATATAATATACTATAATCATAAATAAAAAGAAAAATAATAATCCCGAAAACCAAATTTTACCCAATTAGTAATATTATAAAATTACTTTAACTATAATATATAATATATATATTAATATATATTACTATATATATATATATATATAGTATATATAAATATATATATACAAAATAAAAATTTTTTATTTATCAAATATTTCAGGATATTTAAAACGAATATTGAGGAATTAGATTCGAACCTTCAACCTCTTGCCTATTGCCCTTTGGTTTTAAATGGTTGGGCTGCAGGTACGACGAGAGATTACCTTTTAAAATTTTATTGGTTATTTTTTTCATCTACGTTCAAAAAGAAGCCGTCAAGCCTGATCCGTAAATGTATATATATATATATATATAATATATATATAATATATATATATTATATATATATATAAATATATAAATATATATATATAATATATATAATAATATATATAATATATATATATAATTAAAAATTATATTCCTTAAATTATTTAAGTTAGAAAAATTTTTTTATTATAAATTTCCTCTCAGTCAGTATATTTATGTAAATTAAAATCTACTTATTAATTTATATTATTATTGTATTTACTATTTAATATATTTAGGAGTAATTGAACCTCCCATAATAAACGCGTAATATATAGAATATTTAATATATCACTAAAACCCAGAGCGGCTAAAATATTATTTTAATGGTTAAACCCACGCACATGTTTTTGCTTCGTTTTCGAAAACTTATGATTAAGACCTTATTTCACGGAGTTGCCACTTTTAGTTTTCGGTAATAATAACCTAAAAAATTTACGATACTTAATTTTTCCACTAAATCTTAAACATTCCTCGGCCAATGGAACGTTTTAAAATATTCACATGTGTAATAGGTATACTTATTTCAGAAACACTTACTATCTATTTATAATATGGGTATACATATATATTCAAATTTATATTATATATATAACAATAAAAATAAACAGTGACACTTAATTAATATATATATAATGTTGATAACATATTATAAAAAATTTAATAAAAATATGCTATATAATTATCGCAGTAACAATTATTAACTACCCTATTCATAGATATCCCCTGTTACTAATAATAATACTAATGTAACCCAGTTATTTAAATTAACACACCTAAATTCCATCATTAGTGTTATATAATATAAACCCATTTCATTTTTTATACCCTCTGTCAGCCTTGTTTTATTATAGTTAACTTATCGAGTATTCCATAATTAAAGTAATAGATAAGTATAAATAGATATGAATAGTAATATGGACTTACCTTGATATGAATTAGATAGTAGATAATAGTTAAGAATATATATATAGGATTATTGAATCATAACGATGTTGTATCGTTAAAGTACAGTCCGACTAGATCAGCCGATCTTCATCAGTCATAGTAATGGAGTAGTATGGATTCATCAAAAGAATTCCTAATAGTCAAGTTTATATTCTAGTAACTGAATAATTGTAGAGTCCAGTATGTCGTTACATTAAAATGGTCACGAATTGTCAAAGCGAATTGAAGATCAAGCACAGTGAATAAATTAGACTACATTGAATGGGTAATATAGAGGAAAGTACTTTGAATGTTTCGCATCCTTATAAGATATATATAAGATATATATATATAATATAATAAGAATAAATAAGATGAGAAGAGAAATGATGATAGAATATGAAAGAAATATATATTAGATATATATAGTATATATAGAACTAATATAGTAAATAAGAGCGATTGAGAGAATTGTACGAAAGAATTCGTTTGAAATAAAATCCACGTTGGAGGCGAGTAAAGGGTAAATAGAAATTACTAAAAAACACTGAATTAGCAGGTGATATATATTACTATATTAATTAAGGATAAGATAAATATATATAATATAGCAATATAGTACAGTTAGAGTATTTTATATGATGATTAATATATATAGTGTTTGTGGAAACTTAGAAATATAGGAAGCATCAGGAAGTAGTTTGGTATAAGACGGAGATAGATAGATTAGATAGAGTAATGAGAAGTTAAGAGAGAATCAAATTTACATTTATTCTCACATTTCCAATAAAAATTGATTTACAAATCCGTTCGTACCAAAAGGTAAGATATATATATCATTGAAATATTTTGGAGGCTATAAACCCTGTGTATTCACCCCCCCCCCATTTAACTTAAAAACATTAGATTACGATTAGAGTGTTCGGAAATAATATTATAAACCCTAGTGAGAAAATATGAGCGCGCGACCCAGCACTACTTCCCCATTTATACCCTATACATAGATTAAGATAAAAGAATATTATAAAATTCTTTAAGGTAAATAAACAGATATATAGTAGAAAAGAAATAATATTTACATAAAATATAAATTATAAATTATTGTAATTGCTAAATCTTATAATGTACTGATGTTTTTACCATTAATAAAAATATTTATATATATCATATAAATAGAAGTTAGTTTGCAATTTTGCTTAAAATTAATAATTACTACTATATTGTAAAAAAATTACTTACTTAAATATAATAGTGCTTATACAATACTTTTATAATAGATTATTAGTTTTAAAAAATAAGATTCCTATATATATATTAATATATATATATTATATATACCATAACATAAAAATATAATATTTTAATTATGTTTATCAGAGATTACAGAGAAACTCGAGATTAAAATTCCTACTAAAACAAATACCTATCCGAGAATAGACCGATTCTAATCGAACGCTTATACCGCCCCTTACCTAAGTAACCTTAACTAATTTAGTATGTACCATGCTCTTATCGAAATCAAACCGAAAACCCTATCTTGAGGTTAACGAAATAAGTAAACCTTTTAAAATTTTAACTTTGTTACAAGTTTTTTTTTATTTGTAAGAACCGTCAAATTTAGAAATAGAAGATCCATAACTTCAAAACAAATAATATAATTAAATATTAATATATTATATATTAATATATAAATATAATTTATATATAATATTATATAATAATAATATATTATATTATATTAAATTTATATATAAATATTATATATCTTATAATATAATATTATATATTTATTTAATATTAATAGATAATATATATATATATATTAATATATACCTATAGATATAATATTAATATATATATAATAAAATAAATATATATAAATTATATATATATATATATATATATATAGTAATATATATATATAAATTATATATATATTATTATATAATATAATTATATAGGTAAGGCAAGTATAGGTGTCAGATTTTTATCATCTGAAAATAATTATCCTTATATCATATAATCCCCTTTTAGTTCGAATAAAAATATTGGAATTCAACGTTATTGGTCTAAACCGTAATTTTAATCGATATGTATGCAATAAAAAGCACAATATAATGATGTGTGAAAATACGGAGAATGTTTTATTCTAAAATATGTGATCAAGCTTTGTAACAGGGGTTTTTTTCTAACCGGTATTTTTAACATTTAATTGTAACTTTTGTAACTAAAAACAGAATCGGGAAAAATTGACATTTTTAGAGGTGTAAATAACGAGAACAATGTTTAGTTTATAAGACATTAAGACATTAAATGATTTTACCTAAACTAACCTAACCTAACCTAACCTAACCTAACCTAACCTAACCTAACCTAACCAAAACTAACAAGAATGAAAAAGAAATGATTGCGAAGCTATTGAATTATCAGTATTAAATCAGATAGTTCGAACGGGAGAAGAAGTTGAGATAAAAAGTAGGAAAGGCAATAGAGTATGAAAGAGAGGAAATTGATGAATTTATATTTAAATTGAGTAAAAATAAATTCATGAAAAGAAAACTAGATGAATTTAAATATATATATCTCCATTCAAGTACCCAATTATATTGACTTAATTAAGGTAGCATACAACAAATTGATTATATATATATATATATATATATATATATATATATATATATATATATATATATATATATATATATATATATATATATATATATATATATATATACATATATATATATGATGGTAACCACCCCCTCACGAACAGGGCCTTCTTCAAGGTGAAGGGGAGGGGGAAGATTAAGAGAAATCTTCCTCAAATTCAGGCCTAGCGACGCAAATTTCTCAGTGAGTTGAGACGAAGGATTTAAGTGGAGTGAAGGTTAAATTCAGCAAGAAAAACAGGTTATGAATAGAAATTTCACAGAACAACAGAGACTGGAAGGAAGGAGGAGTTATTAATCTCCACAAAAAAATTATTGAAAATGAGACACCCCTTTTGTTACAAAGACCCCGAAATAGTAGTGCAATGAAAAGGGTCAATTTCCTAGATCTATTTGTGCCTATAGAAAAAGGATGGTGAGTCAAAGTCACGTGTCAGAGATGAAGAGTCAAGAGAGATAAAAAATAAGAGACAATTTATTAGCCTTTCAGCATTAGATTCAACCGTTAAAAAACCCTGTTGTTCCCCCTCCGATGTAAGAACAATGCTCCATACAAGGTAGGATAAGATCCTTGTTTAGTTGGAGTAACTGTGGGGAAAAACTTTCGCAATCTGAAATGAAATCCTAGTTATTTGAGGCAACGTTAGCAACTGCTGTGATTTTAGGTTTCCTAAGCAATTTGTTGCTTGTGCTTTGCCAAGGAATGTTTATTTTGTCGATAGGTGAGATTGATGGGTTGGCGAAGAAGCTTGGAAATTTGGGAAGTGTTTCTGAGAGAGGGGTATCAAGTTTTGAAGAGCTAAATTTTACACCAGTGAGGTGGTGTTCCCACTGATAAATCCCATCCAGATCGACAAGGATAGAATTGGAAAGTTAGAGTTGATAAGTAACTGATACAAAAGAAGGAACATGTGAAATATGGAACAGTTTAAGAGAAAATTAGGCATGAATGAGCTTAATGAAGGAGATATCACTGTTAAGAGTCACTGATGTTATTTAACGTCACCACGTGAGACATCCCATGGTTCACTTTCCTAAGGGCATAAGCCCATAAATCAGTAAAATGGGTAAATATGCCACTAGTTGACTTCGAGCGTCGAAGCCGTACATATGGTCTGAAAGATGGGAATGAGATTTCAGGCAATCCAGGAAATGAGAACTTAGGATGAATTTAAAGATTTAAGACAGAATACAGAAATCATCTAGACAAATTGAAGAAAAGTATTAGCGTTAAGGAATTCAAAGTAGAGTAGAGAAAAGGGCATTTGAAAATATGAAGGGAACACTTTAGGGAAGTTTTCAATTGGGTAAGATAAGTAGAGTTGTGAGAGAAAGGAGAGGATAAAGAAGGTCCTAGATATAAGGTAAATATGAAGACTACACTTCCCAATCAGATGTAATACCAGAGACAGTGAAAAAGTTAAAAATGGAAAAATCTCCAGACAAGTGGAGCTGCTGAGGTCAGACAAGGAGACAATCGCAAATAAATTGTTGAAGCTCTCTGACATTTTTGGAATCGAATACCTTCCCGAAAGAATGATAAGAGGGTCTGTGATAATTGAATGGGGATAACTTTGTTGTCAGTGCCAAATAAAATTTTAATGATTATCATCTTGGAAAGAATGGAGGCAGATAGATGGAATTTTCAGAGGGGAACAGGTACATTTCAGAGAAGGAAGATTGGGTGAATCAGGAAATGTAGAAAGTGATAAGTAGGAAAGGTTAGCAGAAGAAAAATCATTTGGATAAGAGGTGAATAGTATAGGGATATAAATGTAACATTGAACATAATGATGACCTAAAGGAAGCCTTTGTTAAACGAGTGATGAGAAGGTTTAAACTGGGTTGGAAAAGAATATGAAGGGAACTTATGAGCGTGATAGAAGATAAGGACTATGTTGATGACATGTGCCTATTGACAAAATGGAAAGAGGACTTGGAATGGAAGCTGAAAGGTCTGGAATATGATGAAAAGAAAGTTAGTTCAACATAAATATAAGAAACATTAAAATAATGAAGATAAAGAGCGGAGAGAGTGTCTTAAGTGTGGGAGGAAAATGGCTGAAGAATTGGAAGATTTTACAAGTCTAGGGAGAGTAGTAAGTAATAGAGGAGTTCAAAGAATGATACTGAAAATAGAATGAGCAGCAAGAATAACATTTATGCAGGTAGATAAAATTTGAATTTCTGGAAGAGTATCGAAAAAAAAGCTTAGAATATTTTAAAGGAATGATAAATCAATACTATTGTGTGGGTGTGGATGTGGGAAACTGACTGGAGGATTAGTAAATGCAGTACAGGATTTTGTTAAGTTTATAAAAGTTTGAGAATTAAGATTAGGAGTGATATGGCCAAATTTTATATGAAACAAAACTTTGTTGAATAAAAACTAAGCAGCCGAGAATTGAAAGTCAGGGTGTGGAAGAAACATGGAGATGGATGGAACATGTTTTGAGGAGAACGTGAGACAGTTTGACGAGGGATGTGCTGGAATAGAATCCGCAGGGTAAGAAAGAAGAGAAAGATTAGCAATGGTATGAAGGAGACCTTTGATGAAGGATTTGGAGAAAATCAGATGAAGCTTGATTAAGACTAATTTCGTTGGCTGAAATCAGAACAAGATTGAGAATCATATCTGAAGCCCTTTGCTTAAACGAAAAGTAAAAGGAATTAAGCTCTAACAGTTGCCAGCTAAAACACAATGTAAGTAGTAGTACTAGTAAGACAGATTTTAAGCCACAGAACATTCACTAGACAGAAAAAACACGATATATTGTCAGTAGCAGTACCAGTCAAACAGATTTTAAGCCATAAAACATCGACTTTAAGGGATTCAACGTTTTCGAAACGTGTTACATAAGGAGTGTTAATGTTTTTATGGTCACAGACTCCAACTTTAAGACGGAAATTGTAAAATAAGTTGTTGTTAGAGATAATGAGAGTTAGAGAGGTAGCATTCCACAGATTCGAAATTAAAAAGTAGACCACGTATGTTGGCAAAGTATCACACGCCTACTCAATCAAGCAATTCCAACGTACACTGTTTTAAAACGTTAACATTTGAAAACTGTTTATAAAAAATTACTAATCAACCTATCAAATTAATACCTTTAAAAAATATAACATATACATAGCGCGGAAACAACAACAACAACAACAACAACAACAACAACAACAACAACAACAACAACAACACATGGCAATGTTGTTGTTGATGACGCATTTACATATTCCAATTTTTTAGCAGCCATTCACCTAATTACCGTAGATTAAATGCATTTTATACTTTTTATCGGCATTATTTTTGAAAGATTAGTTTGTTTTTATTTGCAAATATTTTTCGCAATGTTAACATATTAAAACAACAACTTCGCAAAAAATAAAATATAAATAAATAATTTAATTAATTAACAGCAAAGAGTCGTTATATATTCGTTATTTATTAATTATTATATACTCAACCGTTTCTCTTCACTCCCCTTCATTCTCTTCTCTTTTTCTCCATCGAGAAAAGTAGGTTACCTGTTCTATAATACATTTGGAAAATTTATTGATTTATTATTATTATTATTATTATTATTATTATTATTATTATTATTATTATTCTGTATTATTAATTATGTAAACATTGATGTTAAGTTTATTATAATATATATTTGATTATTAAGATTATTTAATTTATATTATTTATTTCTTATTGGGTTGCATTCTCTATGTTTTATATCTTGTTATATATTTGAATTTTATTTTAGATTGGATATATAGTAAGATTCCATATTAGAAATGGAATAAAGAAGCTAAGTAAATGATTTAATATATTATTAATGATTCTATCAATATTATTAACTTATTATTTAATTGTGTATTTTGTACGTAGGTACAAATGTTATTGAATTATGAATGGAGAACTCGTATTCTAAATGCATGATTATTTATATATTAAATTATCATTATTGATAGTATGATTAAGCTATTTAATGATTCATATAGGTAAATATTCTATTAAATTTTAATATGTAAGTGGGTTGCGAGATACTTAATATAACGATTAATATTGATCAGTGAAATTCAATAATTGTGGCTAGTTAGGGTTCATCATCTAATTATTATTATATTTATTAGTTATATTATTATTGATTTATTATAATTGGTATTATTAATGTTTATTATGCGTAAAATTCAATTATGTTATTATTATTATTATTATTATGCTAATAAAGATTTAAAATTTATTAAGATTTTAATGAATGAATAATATTAATCTGTTTATTATTAATTATATTAACTTAATGGTATTGATCCAATCTCATTTATAATATCATAATAATGAAAATAATAATTAATAATAATAATTAATGATAATAATGTAAATTAATAAAATAATTAATCAATAAAATATAATAATATAATGATAAGTCAGTAAGTAAGTGAAATCATGAATCAATAACAATAATAAGTAAATATTTAAAATGAATACATAATAATAATAATATATAATAATATTGGTTTAATAATATTTAATAAGAATGCATAATAAAGGTAAAAGTTGGAAGGGAGAAGGAATAAACTATAAAAATTTGGGGACTGTTCGACCATTGAGATAGTATAGCATGTATTACATAACATTGTAGCACTTGTAAACCTACGATTAGAACAGTAATGAGATCAACATTAATCCATAATATATGAATAAAATAATGAAAATCATACGATATAGTAATATATATAAGAGATAAAGATAAGGAGATAGATGAAACAGAGCTGAATGATATCTTGTCTATATTCTTTTTTCCTCTCATTCGTTGGTCTATTCAAATGTGCATAATTGTACTTATTCGTTTATTTAAATTTATTCAGATAAGTGGTTGTTAAAATATGTTTTAGTTCACTGGGAGATGATTGGAACGTCGTGATTTTTTTTTGTAAGTGACTTATAATGCTAAAAATCTTGGAGGGGGTGGTTCTTGATAAGATGGTGGAGGTGGCGGTTTTGTAGCAGTGTTCGCCATGTAATACAAGATTAGATTTCCAAGAAATCAACCTGTCTCTTGCCTTATATATATATACTATAACGTGCTATGTACTGATCAACTCATAGTGTGATATATATATATAATTTATATATATATATAAGTATATGTATATAATATGTGGATATATATATAGAATGAATATATAGTATAATATTATCATATATGATTAATCCTATATATCTCTACTACAATAGTATATTATATATATTATTATTAATATATTAATCATTGTTAATGATGAATCATATACTACAAGCTATAAGATATATATATAGTTATATATATCTGATTTACATATATAATACCTTACTATAATTATAGTCTGATGATAGTACCTTAAAGTATAGATATATAAAATAGGTACCATATACTAATTAATACGCTATACCATATAGATAATTATAGTGATATATGTTGATTTATATGATGATATTATACTATTGATAATTATTAGTATGCATTATCTATATGGAATATTAGTCGTTGCTTTTCTATTCTATAATATATTAGGTATATATTCGCATAATAAATATATAAGATAATATAAGATAGTATAATATAATATAATAAAGAGATCAATAAGAACTGCTCAATCGTCCCAAGGGAAGGCAATTAAGTGCTGCCGTCAGCTAGTTGTGGGTATCTCATGCCTCACAGCGGTCTCTATCTCGTCGAAGTCGCTGACAACCGTCTTCTCCGATTGCCATGATGTTCGGGAAGGTTATGGCGCTCTCGCCACGTTACTCTCTGTCGCGTACGTCTATCTTCCAACAGGCTTCTTTCGGCTCGCCCTCTCTCTGCGCTCCCGCCCCAGCACACGCTCCAAGACCTTTTCGCATCGTCGTCTTCCGCCCATACCTTTTAGATGTCTACCAGGCACCTCGATTGATGCCTTTATTCGTCTAGTCTTTATTTCTCGAGTCTTCAACATACCCGCTGCTCTCGATCATCTCGTATATGTTCATATGTGTTCTTGTACTCTCACTCACTATCTTCTCTGGTCTTCCCCACCATACCCCAAGAAGGCTCATCTCCGCTTGCTTGTATGCCTGCTCTCTTGTGGATACGTTGGTCATCCACTGCTCGGCACCATCTAATCAATATGGGAGTCAAGACCACTCATTCAAAAATGATAGTTTATATAATTATATAGATATATAGTATTATAGTATTATATTATATATTTATATATATATATATATATATATATAATATTATATATATAGTATATATATAAGTATATTAATATAATATATTGTATATAAGACTCAGGAGCCGAACTCCTACCACTTCGTGCTCACTTAGTGCTTAGCACGCACAGTTATTATTATGAAACGCACGGAGTCGGATCTTCATAAAAAGTTTTTGTAAGAGTGTATTAGAGTAAGAATTCTTCGTCTAATTCTTTTGTGAAATTAGGGTCTATATGAGAGAGCATATAGATATACACATATATTACATAGAGACTGACAGAGGTTGATGGTGAAAATTGTAGACAGAAGTATGTAGAGAATCGAGAATCGGCCATGGTAAATATAGTCGGCAGAGAGTACTAATATAATAAAAATTCGGTTAAGACGGAAGCAGGCACTCATGAGGCCTCTGCCGAAAAATCGAGAGAAAATATTGACGACACATGTGTCTATTCGTGCGAATTAGAGATTTTTTATACTAAGTTTATTTTTCTTATCTAGGATCTGATTAAAAATCACTAGTTTTATTATTAAAAAATATAATTTAAAATAAACATTCTACTTGTGTCTTTAATGCAATCAGTTTCGGATGAGAAAAATAATTAATAATTTAGGAGATAATTCGTAAAATTGAATATTGAAGAAATAATATAACCAAGTTACCTTGACCGGCTTAAACGAACCTGAAATAGCAAATAGAGCGATAACGTCAAGAATAATCTCATGAAAACAATATATGTTTGTTATCTTATATATAATATGAGTAATATAGTATATGACTATACTATTAAACCATATTTTTAAATAATGATCACTTATATGATAAATATATATACTATTATAAGTAAATATATATTACTAGATAGTACTATATATACTATATAGTAGTAATGGTAAACTATATTAAATTAATATGAAAGTTATTAAATCAAATTATATTTAATTTAATCCTAAGTCAGATGACTCTTATGATAGGGTATAGTAACTGATTAGTATCATAAGATATAATATAGCATGAACTGATAATATATATTGATATATGATATATATATAGATACTAAGTTATCATATGTATATAGTATAAGATATAACGGATAGTAGTATATAATCTCTAGGTATAAATAATAAGATATATACATTCAGACTGAGTGAGTGAATCATATGCTTTTTAAATTTATTGCACGATATGAGCTAAATGACCGTACTCTATATGATTACCTATTTATATTAAACTATAAATCAAGGATCACACTTCAAGTATTAAATATGAGTTCGAAATATAGCATCAATTTATATTGTTCGAGTATTGGTTTGTTGGTTTTTTCCCGGAAAGTAAACATAGTTATTACTACTTCTAGGTAAGAGCTTGATTGTGTGAAGTCGTATGTGTTTTGGCTATTCGAATCTTTTGTTTAAAATTTATGATTTGTGATTAATTTAAGCATTTGCGTCTTTTAAATTGTTTTATATAGAATATCGAAGATTCAGCTTGGGACCCTAGCTTTGTTTGTCGATTGCTTGTTGATCTTGTGTTTCACATATTTACGTCTGTCTCTTGTTGAGCCGATGCACGTTACCCAGGGTGGGGTTTCGAAGACTTTACCAACCATTACCGTGGTCGTTACACTCTACTACCTTGCCAGCATTCCGTGAATACCACCAGGCTAAGCTCCTAAGCTAATTGTTTTGCTCGTGTCTGAGACGGCAGATAGCTAAGAATTCTCTTCTCTAACTTTTAGCAGAATATAGCTAGTAACTAAATTTCATAATTCATCATAGAAGGAGAGTCGGGGGTGATTGCTATGGTGCAAGACTAAGCTATTTCACCCTGCTGATGACGATCCGATAATTCGAGATCTGAGTAAAATTCGATGTCTAGACGCTGGCTGAAAATCCTTTGCTCTCTTTCTACTAGCCATATCATATCATTGGTGCTTCTGCTACTGAGTTGCTCCGTTAACACTCACAGAAACAGCTTTTGTTTCATGTCTGTTTTTGATTTTCTAGTGAAACTGTTTTCACGAGACTGGTTATAATCTCTCATCCAAAAAGTGAATCTTATTTAGGGGATTTCCGAATGTCTACAGTAACTGAAATGGTTGGGGTCTTCTCACGCATAGAAATGCAGAGAGGAGAGAGGTTCGAATCATTTCAGCATTGCTTATGAACAATCTCGTGTTGAGCAATTAATTAAAGGATCCTAACATCACATGTCGGATCGTGCGCCTAACCGACACACACACATATTGAACGCGTATCGATGTTTACAGCCGGACTATAAGTGTCTCACTCTATAAATAGCCAATCCATCTTGGTCTTAATTAGGGTAAAGTCTGATCACAACCTTAATATTCTCTTAATTTTAATAAATACTTTCTCTCACACTACCTCCTCCTGCTGAATAAGGTATTGTTGCCGACACTATTAATGGCGCAAATTGGGAATTTGTGATCCGCTTTACGCTAACTATAACTGGAGCGCTGGCCTTTGACTTGAAACTATGCTTATTTACGACTATAGGCTGGAGCGCTGTAATCGTTGATAGGGAGTGAGTAAGTTCATTCCTTCTTTGATGTGGACTTTCTCTCCTAAAAGACTCTATGGTTTCGATCGAGTGCTTGTTCTCCTGGGCCGTTTCAGGCTAAAGAGTGAGCAGTACCGTATCACGGGAGTGGAAATAATTCTCGTCTCATATCACACTTGCTCAAGTTGTCGATCAGCTCGAAATCGTCATTCAAGTGGATACTCTCCGAGCGAGTAAAGCGGAATTTCGCATAAACGAAATATGCGCGATCTCCCTTGGTTCTCCTATCAAGAAATCTTTCTGACAGCTGCAAAAGAAGGTCTCTAACCATTCTGTGAATGCGTTTCTTTCTCTTCTTATGATCGCTCTGATTGGTTTCTGGTTGCTTAATTAATCACAACTGAAAAGGTCAAACTTCCGGGGATCCGGTTTTTCTCTTAAGTTAACTTGGACAAACCTGGTAATCCTCCTCCTCCAACTCTTTCCTCTCCGGTGTCGCATTTTCTTTACTGGTAAATATATTG
>JABUQX010127606.1:10000-17500 GCA_015478945.1 Trachelipus rathkii | reverse complement strand
AGAAGGCTCTCTTTGCCTGTAGAGAGTTATCTGTTTATCAGACCAGCACAGTCCTAGCCAACAATATTACGGATATTCATCAACAATTTGGCATTGAGCATAAGGTTAGTAAAAATCAATATGAAATAATAACGTAATGCTGAAAAATTATAACTCAAATTAAAAAGGAAACAACTAAATTAAAAAAAATTATATATTCCAGGTTGTCTGCATTACAACAGATAGCGGGTGCTAGTTTCTGTGCAGCCTTTCGGGTGGATGCTCATGCAGATACGGGTGACGAAGAGGAAGAAGAACAGGCACCGATTGCAGAGATAGTGGTTAAGCGTGAAGAGATGGAGCAAATTAGTGACACAGAGGTTCTGCAGAAAAAACCTCTATAGCTAGAAAATCTGCTCGAAGAACATGATGCACTTCGCCTAATTAAACATTGCCGTTGCATTTCCTACACATTAAACATCTTGGCTACTAAGGATGTTTCAAATGTTCTCGCTGGTCCTCTAGTGTCAAAGATCGATTTAATAAGACACTTACAAAGCACAGGAATTGTGGATTGCCCAAAACATGGAAAACTACAACTGCTGTTAGAATTAAAAAATTAGTTGGGAACAAAGCTTAAAACACCAAGTGTTACTCGCTCTGGAACTCCATATACGATTTTATAAAGATCTGCTTAAGAACCTTGATGGTCACATGACACACATAACAACATTTGTATGGAATAAAGCCTTGTATTTATAGCAAAAGTAATAAGGAGGTAATTGCGGAGTACATCGAAATAATGGCGCCTATTGCTGTTGGGCTTGATATGTTGCAGGAAGAGAGAAGAATGCGTACGCGGGAGTCCTATTGACTAATCTCTTCCTCCTCAAGGACAAGATCGGGAAAATGCAACGAGAGGTGGAAAAATTTAACTATGCCAAAAACTTAGTCAACAACTTGCTAAAGCAACCAAAAGCAAACAATGGGAAAGAAAGGGCTTTGAACCGAGGCTCAGCAGTCTTTTTGATGATTTTGATTTGCTTATGGCAACAGCCCTGCATCTTCACTTCAAACCTGGAGTGGTACGTAGGGTAAATGAGGGGAAGTACCAAGCTGCCAACAGCAGGATACTGAAGTATTATATATATATATATATATATATATATATATTATATCTTGTAGCATATGCTATTAACCAGTATATACAATATATATATGTATGTATAGCCTCCTTGTATAACATAATATATATACTGTATGTATATATATATAATATATGTATGTATGTATATATATATATATATTATAAGTATAACATATGTGTATATAATATAATATATATATATATACCAATAATATATATATATATATATATAATAACAATATCTAACCATAGTAATAACCAGCAACCAACCAGTAACCAATATATATATATATATATATATATATATATATATATATATATATATATATATATATATATACATATTATATATATTACATATATATTCACAATACACTGGCATAATGTTCAAATGAAACTTAAAAAAGATTTGAGTTCTTGATAACATTTCTAAATATTTCAGGAACTGAAGGGTCCATATATCCAGCAGACATCTCTGGAGGAGAAGTTGGGACAAATCTTGGATAGCTGGGCTGCAGTAAATGTTCACCACAGTACCCCTCTCACTAGGAACCTGTTTCCGTGTGAATACCAGGAGGTCTGAGGGGACTTGTTTATTAAGTATAATACCCCATTACCCAGCTCAAAGGCCGTGGAGAGGTTGTTTGGTCAAGGCTCTGACATTCTAAGACCAAAGAGGGCAACCATGGCATCCATCAATTTTGAAAAATTTATCTTTAAATACTTGCGCTTTATTTTTTATATATTTTTTGCGCTCCTAAATTTGTGCTTTTAAAAAAAATTTGATTTGCGGACATTTGCGCTTTGCGCATGCGGACTAATTTTTTTGAAAAATTGTGCGCTTTTGCGCTTGCGGACTAAGTTTTTCCACTTTGCGTTTTTGCGTTTGCCTAAAGTTTAAAATTTGCGCGCCCACCTCTGATATATATATATATATATATATATATATATATATATATATATATATATATATATATATATATATTTTAAATATTATTATATATATATATATATATATATATATATATATATATATATATATATATATATATATATATATATATATATATATGACCATCTTAAAATTTTTTCAGGCGAATACGATTTTTGCAAGTGGTTACCTTTCAAATAAAGTTAAAATTATATATATATATATATATATATATATATATATATATATATATATATATATATATATATATATATATATATATATATATATATATATATATATTTATATATATATATATATATATATATATATATATATATATATATATAACTCTTATATATATATATAATTGTATACCTATATAATAGAAATAGTAATATAATAATAATAATATAAATAAAATTTATATATATATATATATATATATATATATATATATATATGTATATCTGCATATAAATATATGTATATATGTATAATAACAACAATATAATAACATATATAGCATATATATATATATATAATATATATATTATATAATAATAATAATAATATATATATAATATATGCTATATATATATATGTATATATAAATATATAACATATATATGTAATATATATATATATATATATATATATAATAATAACTAATATATATATATATATCTATTTAATAATATATATATATATATAAATTATAATAATAATATATATATATATGTAATATATATATATATATATATATATATAATAATAACCAATAACCTTATATATATATATATAATATGTTATATATAATATATGTAATATATATATATATATATATATATATATATATATATATATATATATATATATATATATATATATATATATATATATATATATATATATATATATATATATATATAATTCTCATAAGAACTTATCATCGTTTTATAAGGTCAATTTCAGTTTCCTTGCTTTTTGACTGAGGTGATTCAAAAAATTTTCATTGCTGACTTCTGTGCTGAGATCTCGATTAATTGACAGTAAAGCAAGACCTGAAATGCGATCCTCTCCAACAGTATTCCGTAAATACGTTTTCAGAAGCCTTAATTTCGAAAAGGTTCTTTCTACTGTTGCGGTGGTTACAGGCAATACTGCCAAGATATTCAGGAGAGTAGCAATGTTAGGAAACCTCCTCTTGTCACACTTAGCCAAAGCGCCGATCGCAGTTTTTGATTTTTCATTTTCTAATAGCCATTTACGCTGCCAGAGACACCACTCTCCTTTTAGTTTATCCTCGTGAGTGTCTGGAAGGTCGTCTTTATGAAAGAGGATGCTTTTTTCAATATGCTTATAAGGTACACTTCACTTTTCTGGCAAAATATACTGAAGTGAAATGATAGTGGTTTCATGCGAGAGAAATCGATCAGTCAACGAATAAATCGTCATCAATAAACGGAATAAAAACTGAGATGCGGTAATATGATTCGGGATCTGATGTAGGCACATTACAACGATGTTTCTGAAACTTCGTAGTTCTTGGAATTGTTATTTCCATACCTAAGCTGTCTCATACATTTTTAGCTTGTGTGAATATGGTTTTAAACTGTGTCTGCATTTTGTCTATCTTTTTCGAGAAGTTGAATAATGTCTTTCACTAAGTTTATTGCACTGACAATGCCCAAATGGAGACTCTGTAACTGTTTTGACAAGGTGTAGGTTATACCAAGAAATTTATTTAAAACGTATAATGTTATTATAAAATTCAAATTGCTGATTAAATTTAACAACGAAGTAGCTTTCTGTGATAATTCACCAGGCCAATCTTTTATTTCTTCCAATGACGCAAGTATTGGCTCAAGAGTCTCTTTAAAAAGGAAAACCGCTTCATGCCGTTCATACCATCAGGTCTCGCACATCTGTTTGATCCTCTTGTTATTTTGGTAACTAGAAAACTCTTATTTTATCTTCCAGAGGTTTTGTGCACTTCGGACTCGATCGAAAAAAAGTGCATATTTCAGAGATAAATCCTAAGACGTTTCGAATTGCCTGAATTTTAGAATAGTCTGAGAGACATAGATTTAAACAATGTGCTACACCCTGTGTGTATAGAGCTTTAGGATACTTATTCCGAATAACAGATTGCACTCCTCGGAATTCGCCTTTCATGGAAGAGGCTCCATGAAATCCTTGGCCTCCTAAATTTTCGAGTTTCAAACCAAGATAGCTAAGTTTCTCCAAAATTACATTTGCCAATGCTTTCCCTGAGGCGTCATAAACCGAAACAAATGATAAAAAATCCTCTCTTAAAGTAAAAGAAGTATCACATCCATCACCACCAATTGCGTACCTTACACAAAGTGAAAATTATTCTGTTTGGGAAATATCCGTTGTTTCATCAACTAATACTGAAAAAAAATTTGTTTTTATTAACTTCTTCCACTATTTTCCTTTGTATAAGCTGACTAAATGACTGTATGATTTCATTCTGTATCGTCTATGCATTGAATTTTTGGACGATAGAAATAAGTGGTTCTTCAAAACCTGGTCACCTCCATTTGCTCGAAACCTAAAAAGGCTTCTAAAATGTCCGTCATTTTCAGCTGGAGTTGATAATTCAATACGTCCAGAGTCACTTGAGCCCCTTAATGCAAAACCTTGCTGGCCACATAAACGTATAGTTTCAATTATTGGTACAAGTTTTTCTCTATTTTCCTTCACATTTTCTTATTTTGAGTGTCCAGCTTCGGCTGTAACTGCCTTACGGTGATATTCAGTTTTTTTGTGTTTTCTGAAGGATTGTAAAGCTTTCTTTAAGTTTCGGTATGGCTTACTTACAAATGTCTCAATCTTTTCATTCCTTCCTTTGCCAGCTTTCTCGATGTTCAGAAACAATACACATGTAGCACAATACACTCCTTTTTCTTTTTCAGAGTAAGCTAGCCATCTGAAATTTTGCAACCACTCGAACTGAAAATGTCTGGTAAATTTTAGGGTTTCTTCAGAATAAAATTTGTGATTTTTTGTGGGCCTCCAAAGGGAATCGCGAACCTCAATTTTTTGGTTATTTCTAAGTTTTGTACAGACATACTCTGCTATATCATTGGTAAACTTACATATTGAAGGAGATTGTAAGGCATCTTGTATATTCTTTGAAGTTGAAGGAACAATTGGATGATTTTGATCCGACAATTCTTCTGATTGTGCATTGCTTAAAGAAGTGCAAGTTTCCTGATTTTTTTGTTTTTTAGAAAAATAATATAGTATTTTTTTAGGCTGTTCCTTGTTTCTTTTCATTTTTACTCTTATATATATATATATATATATATATATATATATATATATATATATATATATATATATATATATATATATATATATATATATATATATATATATATATATATATATATATATATATATATATATATATATATATATATATATATATATATATATATATCTATATTGCTAAATTTGCTATAAATATAATGTTCCACATTTGGCGAATCTTTCTTTTGATTATGAAAAGAAGCGCTAGTAGCCTAGTCCTATTTTATTTTTTATGTTTATAAAGACATTTTTAAAATTTTAATTAAATGATAAAAGAAAACTGCAACGCTTCTAATTAAGTCCTAAACACGTCACCGGTCACACAGTCACAAGATTCACGACAATCATCTTACACTAATTAAAAATGACTGAATGAGATGAAGGTGAATCCAATCATATGATTGACGTCGGAATTCGGAACTCGGAACCCATCACACGGAACTCGGAATTCGGAACTCGGAAGATACTCAATTGCATCATGGTTACGGTATATGAGTTTCAGAAGCTAAATATATTTGAAATTTAAATAATCAAATAGTTACAAAGATACTGTTATTTCTCTTTTTATTTAAATGATTTGTTTTATTAAAAAATGAATATACTTTTATCGAAAATGTTTCAAAATTTTAAATAAAGACTTTAGCAAGATCTTAAATCAGTTAACTGCAAAATGCTGGCGGACATTCTGGCAACACCGTTGACAGCTCATACAGACCGCGAATAATAATCAAAGCCACATGCGAAAACATGTTTGAAATTGAAAACCAAATTATATATATATATATATATATATATATATATATATATATATATATATATATATATATATATATATATATATATATATATATATATATATATATATATATATATATATATATATATATATATATATATATATATATATATATATATATATATATATATATATATATATATATATATATATATACTATATATATATATATATATATATATACATATACAACTTTATATAACAACCTTATATATATATAATATATATATATATATATATATATATATATATATATATATACTATATATATACTATATATATATGTATATATATATATATATATATATATATATATATATATATATATATATATATATATATATATATATATATATTTTTTTATATAAATATACTCTATATATAACATATATATATATATATATATATATATATATATGTAGTTTTTTTCTGCTGAAAAATTGCACTGTCGATAATTTCGGGGGGGGCTGCATCCCCCTCCCCCCCCCTGGCTACCCCCTGATATATAGGTCTTTATAAGTTTCATGGTGCAGATAAATGTTTTACTTTTTTTCATATATTATTATTATATGAAACTAATAATAAATTTCATAGAATAAACAAGATAAAAAAAATAAAAAAGGTTATTAATAATTTCGTATTTTTTTAAAGAATTTTACGTTTGGCAGCGCCAGAGACAGCGACGTCTCGGGATAATTTCTGAAGTTCAAAAATCTTACTCGAAAACATGAGAAACAATGTTGCGGCAAAGTTAATTCATGTAGGTTAGGTCGGAATTTACTGCATCGTCGATCAATTTTGAGGTTAGGTTGTGTTTTAATGCTTCGTCCATCCATATAGGTTAGGTTGAGTTTTACTGTCCTCAAAGTTCAGGTTATGATATGTTTTGTTATGTATACACAAAATATATATATGAAAACAAAACCCAATACGGAACGTATTTTATCAAAAATATTATTTTTTACCCTACCTTGAATTCTTCCACTCGATAGCACTAAAATTCGTTTTCTTTCTCATGCAAAATCAGCGTTTTGGCTTACTTTATCAATTAATTTTTAATAGTTTCATATTTCGTATCTTTCTCGTTCACATCTTAATTAATTGCTGGTATCACATACTAGTAATATATGAAAAAAACGTTAAAAAAATCCATTTATCTGCACCATGAAACTGATAAGGTCCCATATATATATATATATATATATATATATATATATATATATATATATATATATATATATATATATATATATATATATATATATATATATATATATATATATATATATATATATATATATATAT
>JABUQX010127605.1:0-19539 GCA_015478945.1 Trachelipus rathkii | reverse complement strand
AAACATCAGATGCGAACCAATCTGTTAGAATTACTATATATAAATATATATATACGAATATATATATATATATATATATAATATAATATATATTATAAAGTAATACGCTTATTTTTCATTTATTTGAAATTGCATTTCAATGATGAAACAAACTAATTATTTTATTCTCAAAATTATATGAAATTTCAAACCCTAATAAATAATAAATACTCAATTATTAAGGAATATTACCAATAATTTCAAAATTGATTGTAATAATTATATAGAAAATTCGTAATACATTATAAAACGGTAGCGACATAATTCGTTGAAATCATTTTAACCATTATTTTCCTATTTTATCATGCAATAATAAAACTCACGGAAGCCAGTTAATAATGTATAGTAATAAATAAGTATGCTAATAATTAAATCGCCAAAACGCCCAAACCGGGTGGGACGATTTGTAGGCCACAGGGAATTTCTATTATAACATAATATGCAAAATATTTGTTAAATAAAATTTCGTATATAAATTAAATATACCGCCATATAACTTTTTATCGAAGCCTTGATAAATATCATATATCAAATGCATAAAAAATACACACTAATTCCTAACTATAACTGCTCGATTCTTATTAACAATCTCGTACTATATAATCTATGAACTCATATTATTTTTTCAAAATGCTTGAATATCTAATATTACTGTTTTAAATAAATGATACAGTTTAACAAAATATAAAATAATAATATATATGTAGATATTGATCAAGATAGGAATAAATCGTACTTTCAGAGTTTCAAAAATTTCTCCAACTGAAGTGAGATATAAATTTTTAAAGAAAAAGCTCGAAATTTTATGAATTAAAAATTTTTTAACTTAATAAATAAGTTCATGTTTAATAACTTATATCTTTAGTTGGTATATTATAAAAACTAAATATTTATAAAAATATTATTCATTAATAATAAAAACGGTCCAATATTTAGATCACATCACTAATAAAAATATGATAAAAATTGAGTCAACGCTGACTCTGAAACGTCGCTAAAATTAAATTTTTATGACTGAGGTGCGGTTTTTCGTTATCCTATTCATCCTTATATATATGCAAAATGTTCTTTGTTATTGAGTAAGTTCTGCAGATTGTTTATATCACACCATCCTTTCTCATATTAGGACGATAAGTCTCTCATAAAGCCGTAGTCTCGCAAATAGTGTTATATAAAATAGTTATGACGTGGAAGACAGTCGAACCTCTAAGAAAGAACTTCTCTCGCGATAAACCTCGATAGATATGGTGTAGAAATTATGAGAAAATGAAGTGGGGCGTTTCTGTGAGTCCAGATAAGCTCACCACGCTCCACTTTTTTACTTTCCTCATACCATACCACGGTTATGTGTAAGTTTGTTAGCCGGAAGTACTCTAAGAGTACGGACGTGAGTGCACAGTCTCTCTTGTATCGCTAAGTCATGTTCTTCGAGCAATTGACAAATTTTTTAGAACAATCCATTTTTGCCAAAGTACTCCTCGCCATTCTCTCAGCCCTTCATCACTTTTCAACATGTTATGTATATAGGTAAATGATTATATGAGTGTAGCAGTGCTTAATTATATTAGTGTGTTCTAATATTAATTCTCAGGATATAGGATTTTTTCTAATCTGGTATTTTCTCTTTGTGAAAAAACATATTGTAGATGTCGGTTTTTTAGCCTATTCGATATAATATTGAGCTTCGTATATATATTTATCTGAAAATATATGAAATAGAAGTGAGATAAAACACAAATATCTCTCATAGTTTTTAGATAATAATAATCATAAAATTTAAAAATTTTTAATAAGCTGGTTTTTATAATATAAATGTTAATACCAACTCAAACAATATGTCTGCTATTACAGTATTAAATCAACACTATATAATAATATACTAATTATCTATAAATTTAACCTTATTTTTAATATAAAAATTTTAAAACATGCTTATAAAAATTTTACGCTTTTTATTCTTATAAATTTACATATACATATATTACAAATTTAATGAACTGGTTCAAAGTTAACGATTTTCCTAAAAATTAGCCTTTTGAAATTATAATTGTTTAAAAGCTTAAATAATATTGAGTTTTTTAAACTCACGGTACATGGGCAATAATTTTATTAGTGTAAATAAATCATTCACTACAAATGAAATGACATGCATAAGCCCGAGCAGAAAAGTGAAGAATTTATTTTATAATTGTTTTTAACGTTGAGTCTTAAATAAAAGATACTGTATTTTTTTAAATATGGAATATTCTTAAGAGATATTTGAGCTTTATTACTCCTAATTTATATCAATAGTTCGTGTGGAGAGACACCCTCGTAATTTGAATGCAAAATAACTCTCCTCTGAAAATATTCTAGAAACTCTAACGTGGCACATTCCACTTCTCTCTTAGATTATCACATATTAATAGAATTAGAACTCTAAAAGTATACGATTATGTATTCACCTTAAATTCAACATTTGAAATATATTTGGTTAAATTTTAAAATATGTGACGTTTATTATCGTGAGATTTATTCATATTTATAATTTATATATAATTATAATGTGTTTAAATTGATAAATGTCACAATATTTACTAGTTCAAGTAATATAAGCGAATTATATATAAATAATAGTTTAGGTCTATATGTGAATTAATAGTTATATTTATAAAATATGATAAAGTATCAAAATCATTGTGATGTTTAATTTATAGCAAGTATATATATTCACTGTTATAGTGGTAAACCTTAACCCTGATATTCATAATAATAAAAATATATTTTATATAACTTCTTAGAGTAAATTCCATCCTTTCCTATCTTCGTTTCCACATCTTTCGGAGTTAACATAGTATGATTTATTACGATCAACTTTAGCCATATAAAGCTACGCGCATTATGGTTATGGGCATAAATTTACAACATCTCACTAATTTAAGTAATAGGCTACACACTCTCTAACTAATTGAGCGTGTCTTTACTTAACCTGGTGTTATATATTTCACCTACTAAAGTTAGATCACTATTACAAAATACATACATGTGATGTTTGTCATTTGATAATATCTATATATCAAAATAAATATAGTAATAATAAGTATGTATATAGATATACATATAATGTCTAGCGCTAGCTCACTTCAATATTAATATGAGTCTTTAATAACTATCCATCTAATATTTGTTCTCTTAATATATCTCACACTACTAAATATGAGGTCCTCATTAGTATATTAGATACTAAGCTACTAATAGTGGGGTTATAAGTATCACACCTATAAAACATTTTACCTATCTTAATAAGTCGAAACCTCTACATCGATTCTCTTCTCCTATACAACTTACACTATTATCGATCCAATTCTAGATAAACTCACTTACATTAAAGTTATAACCGGTTTTTCTTATACCTAATTAAAATTATACATACATACATCCTTATGAGAACTTACATAATCTTATAGGTAAATTCGTTAAAAATTGTGATTCTATGTATTCATATACTCCACGTGATATTATACAGCTATATTTAAGATAATAAAAAAAAAGATTATTAAGTTTCTATTGAAATATACTAATCGTACTGTACGATAAGTTAGATATTTATATTATATAAGTATTTAGTAAAGATTCACTCTAACATAATGAACGTATTTCTATTAGGATGAAATGCCTTCAATTATTTGTTCTTCATATGATACTAAATTAAGTATTTCATAGTTCGTGAAAACCTTAGTTATGTTACATGTACAAATAAATTTATGCACTATTCTAAATTATACTCTCTCTGGTTTTAAACTTTCAACGAGGTTACTCAAAAGTTTCAGTAAGTCTCATATGAACTAGAATACTCGATTATATCTCTATCTCCCTTTCGAAATCCAACAATTTTCTAGATGATAGTTGCAATACTCATCCTCTGAATAAATTATTACTAACTTTCTCGTTTATGTATCCTTTCCGCCATCTCTCTCATATCGTTCTCGTACTACATCACTTCATAACTTATTAGCATATGCGATTCTCTATCCATTTCTCGTGACACAATCTGCCCTATAGTATAGACTACACATATTTCGTTAATTTACTTATATAGTCTAATTAGTTATGGTTCTAAGGAACACAGAGAGAATATAACTATATATAAAATATTATGTATTTTGTGTTACAGAATTAAAGTTTTCTGTTTTTAAATAAATAAATATATTTCTCAATATATATCTTATATTGTCTTTATCATATTTAAATTTGATGATATTACGTATTGAAATATTTCAGATTGGTCTCCGTATATATATCCCTATTTTAAACTCCAACATTACTCATTCTATCATCTATTAATCTTCTCTCACTATAATAAGTGTACCGCTGACTATTACTTCAACTCACCCAGGTAACACATTCATAAATACCGTGTGAGATCCAACAATATTTTAGATCCATCGCTCTTATACAAATAGTACTCGCAGGTCTGCCTCCTATAATACGAATTCTATCCGAATACAACATCAATAACGAACGATCGATGGACTCTTTTATGGTAGTCAAGAGTATGTGACTTTTAACGCGATGAATTCTATGCTCGAGAGTACATATTCTCCTCTACAATTGGACTCTCTACAGAGCTCCATGTCTATATATGATATAGAGTGCATAAATAGCTCGTTCTGCTACCATCCACGTGCAATATACACACAATATCGTCGTCTCAAAAATGCACGAGCCATGAAGTCTAAGTGAGTTTGTCAAACTAATCTCATGTAGATGATATTCGCTCATCATGAACTTGCTGTTATAACTCAAACAAAGATAAATTAGTGATGTATGATAGGTGATGTAGTGTACGATGAATTCAAATAAACCACTGCTCCTTGTCTCGAGCTGTCCGATGCTCATTCGCAACATACACCTAACCGTGTTTTTATATATCAAATAATAATAATTGGCAATCACAAAGTTATGAATCATCTAATTCATCACAATTAATACGCTTAGTATTCTCTATTTTAAGATTTTCACTAATAATTACTAAATTTATTATCGATACTATCTATTAAAAAATAGTAGCGATATTATATGTCCTATATAAGAAAATTTCATAACGATATTATGGAATATATATTGATTGGTTATAATTCTCATTTAAAATTGAGTTATTTAATCAGTAATTATTATTATTATAAATATGAAATAAATAATATAAATGAGTGTGTTTAATTGAAATGCAATTCAAAAAGCAGAAAATGATGAATATTTAATGTAATAATGATTTATTATGTTATGTGTTAAATAATATGAGTACCGTTATTAATGAAATTTTCATATGAAAATATGTTACATGTAGTATATGCATATATACCAATAAATATTACATCAGTTTAAATTGTATATATCGTATTATATAGACCTGAGTATGTAAATAAATAAAAAGTTTATAAAACCTTTCTGATATAAAATTATATCCACAGTCTATGCTTATATAGATTAAATATTTTCAATCATCTCATACATCAACGTCAGTCTCTTATTCACACATCTCATTACAGATACACTCACTCGCACCTCTATACATCCTAAGTATTATTAGTCTCATTGCCACCACACTCAGAGATCAGTATATCTTATATACTCGTGCTAATAAGGACAAATTGAGTTTATTTAATTCATCACTCAACTGCGTGACTCTATTATATCACAGGATAGTTCCAAAACGTCCTGCATACCAAGACAACATGAACTCTCCCTATAACATCCTAGTACAGTACTATGATGCCTCGGATATCACTACCTGCACTCTCATTATGATAAACTCTTCATCATGCTCCTACTCCTCAACGCAACTAACAGATGAATTTATACTCTATGCTAACACTATACATCAGAGTCTACTATATGTACCTAATTATTAAATCAATATCGATACAAGCGTATATATCGTCATCCTAGTATATACAATACTATAGTTGTGTTTCTATATACCTCGTATATATGATGATTACCTAGCAAGCTGATCCTCCCTCACTTGTCTCTTGTGTCCAGGTTCTTTAGAGAGATGATGAGTAGAGCCAAGACATTTAGTATAATAGAGTACATGCTCATACCAGTGTTATAGTATCGCTCTGTGCTATATCACTCAGCGCTATCTTGTATACTCTTATTATAAGATGATTTCTATAGATGTGTTATACAGAATATAGAAAAAGTGTGCGCAACTCATGATAAATATTCTACCTTCTATTTCTCTTCCCTCATTTATACAAACATCTTTCATAACATAAATTGTCACTTATCTTGCTGCGCTAAGTCCGCTTTTTATAAATTCGCATTGCTATTGTAGCCAGCTCGTGAATATGCGTGTCCGATGCGCACATATTATGAACTCCCATAAATTAAAAAGTATGGTGTTATCACTTCAGAGTTTGCACTATTATCTCTCCCATACTACCATCTCGCACCCTCACATGTATAAGAGCGTCCTCAATCCTTGTAAGTTTCACATAACGCTCTTTCATTATGGTGAGCGATGTTTCAGTAGAGATTCTCTCCTAAACATAATTATTTATAGGTCACAATCATCGTACAAAATTTTCCCTCATATCCATTGTGACTTTTGTAAGTGTGAGCGCTCATCTCCTGCGTACTCCGTGATCCTCTCCCTCATCTCATATTAACTTTTTGTGAAAATTACAGTGTATAGAGAGCCTTGATAATTACCTCTGTCTTCTACAAATTTTATACATTATTTTTTATATATATATATCTAGATTTCAGCTTGTATTAAAATGTCACACTCTATTACATTTACAGTTTTTATGCACATCCCTTCCTCTCAATAGAAGTGAATCGTTTCTCCTCCTCTCATACTCTATACATGATATTCTGAATATTACAATTTCGAGTGTTATTCTCTGTCTTACACTATGAGTCTTTGGTTTCAACTACGGCCCTTTTCACTCGCACTCCACTCTCTTGTGTTATCTGATAATACATTTCGTGTTCTCCTAAGTACAACGCCTTAACATCAATTTCATTGTTATTATACAGCGAGCACACGAAAACATAGCATGAATACATATTCAACATCCTATTTCAGAGTTGGTGCGCTCGTCGCGATCAAATGTAGTGTGATCTCTTTTCTAATATATACTCAATGATAATATAATCTACTCACTCACCCTATTACTCGTATATCTTTCGTCGAAGTGATTTTCTAACCTAAAGAAGATGATCTCATTAATATGATGACGCAATAACAGCAGTATAATGTTTAGGAGTATTACGATATAACTCCCGACAATAAATCATCATCCTCTATTTTTTATCTATATCTCTTTACATACACCTATAATTTCTTCATCTACTATCCTTTCACACTCTGCTTCTTTTATTACAGGCTGTCTCTCATCTCACTGATATATAATTTAGCTCTTCATTTTTATTGCGTCCGAATGAGAACCTGTTCACAATATGTTTCACATTATAAGCTATATGTGCAAAATGCGTAGCAACGATACATACCTTAATCTGTTATTAGTAGATAACGGTAGAAGATACTCCATAATAATATAGAACTGTTTTCCTACACTAGAGCATAATGGACACTATATACATATATCATATTCTTAGCTTCATAACATGTTCTGTAAATTCCAGTATCAACATATGACAATATATATATCAAGTATGTACGCACAATTGGCAGTGTGTTTCAAAAAACTTAACCGCTTGGTCTCTTGATATTTCAACGACTCCCTAAAGAAAATTTACTTGCATGGGAACACTTGTGTTTAATACTTCTATTTTATTCTAATTATTTTAAATGATATTGATTTTTCTATATATTACATATTTATTTTATTACTATAATATGCTTGTAAAAGTACATTATCTGTTAAAAACTCCTAATATTAATTAAGATTTATATATAATTAAATATTATTCAATTAATTGTTCTCATATGGTATTACAATGAAAGTAATAATGCTCTTATCAATGACATTTTAGTATAAGATAGAAGTGTCACTGTCTATTAAGTCTATGACGTTGAATAATGATGTGAATTACTATGTACAAGCTAATATCTAAGTCAATCGCTTACACTGTGTAATGATATCAGATTGACGTACATGATGTCAGCTCAAGTTAGATATTTGAGAACCCAAGTAGTTTTATCACAATCACTATTCAATCATTATTCCTTTTTCTTTCCTCTATTAGCCTTAATATCACAATAACACATCGAAAACAATTACTCCTATGATAAATATTATATCATTCGGTTTAAGTAACTAGTTACTAATATTTTCGACTGTAACTCACCATTCACAACACTTCTATAATCATAAATATATCTACTCTATTCATGACATTCCTTCTCATTAATATAGCGCCTATTCTCTTCAACATGAGGACATCGACTTACTCTTTTAATTTCATGAAGCTGTTGCCCTTGAAAAGATACTCGAGTTTATAACTACTCGAAATATTTTTAAGAACTTTTACCCAAAATTAATTATTCAAATTTGATTTGAAATTATAGGTAAAAATTACGGTATTATTTTAAGTATTGTTCCGCTATAACATATTATGATTTAATGTGAATATTACATTATATAAATAATATAAGCGTATATCTATTAGATAATGTTAAGAATAATTTTTAATTGTATAATAACACATGTATATCATAAACTAGAACTAATTGCATATTTATAGTGCGTACATACTAGATAAATCATTAATAATCTCTACGCCACCACATCTCTTTCTATTCTTTAGAATAGAAAAGGAGGTTTCGATAAGTTTCTAAAGACTACCTCTTAAATAGTGAGCTTATATACATAAAATCTCTATTAATTTATAAAGAGCTTCTATGGACAAACTATATAATTGCAATTTTTATAATGTAAAACTTCTAATTTAATTTTCACAAATCTCCTAGAATAAATTTACTGAGTTAATACTTAACTATCAATCTTTTTATAAGCATTCCTTAGAATCAAAAATAGATCTCTTCAAAAAACCTCTATTTATAATTTAATATATTACCGCGACCAAATATAACAGTTAATCTGTCTTTACCTATTCACTGCTCTTCTCCTAATAATTTTACTATCTCTCATCTTCCGACATCTCGTCAATATTTCAATGCATAATATATTAGTCTTGTCAATTAAAACTCTACAACTACAGAGATTTCTCCCCTCCTTTCTTCTCTATTAGACATAACCGAGACATTTATATTATTTTGTATATACACTAATATAAAATATGTATTCCATTCTATCTAATATGTAAAATAACGTGATTTGGTTAGATCTCAAATGTATATAAATTGATTGATGGGATTTTAGCATTTCTCTAAATCACTTTCATGGTCCAGATTTTGCATAGTATATATAGGTTGCCCAGTTGAATAAACACAAGTTATTGAAATAATTATTCTCTTAACCCGTAAAAACTTCTTAACACTTGTTGACCTTCAATATATAATATATAATATAATTAATATATATATTATATATACTATATATATAATCAATCACTTCACTTGATTCAGTTTCAGCAGCCTAACTTAACTATAACAATACATATAATATACAGTATATCTTATATATATATCTATATATATATATATATATATATATATATTATATAGTATCATATATATACTATAAATATAATATATATATATTAATAATTATATATTTAATCATATATGTATTCATTTTTAAAGCCTTAAGCCTTAACTATCATCGAACCATATCTCAAAAACTAACAATAATACCGGGAAAAGGCAAACATAGGAGGAAAGATGGCAATAGTTTATTTCGTAAAATATTTCGCAAAAGTATGTATATATGCGATACTACAACCGTTTCACTAAAAAGGTATACATTTTTGGAATCCTTGCATAAAATTTATTGGCCCTAAATGTAAAAAATTATAATAAATTAAATAAATTAAAATATTTGCATGTTTTTTTTCAGGCGCAGGGAACATAAATAATACTCATAAAATTATCTTGTAAAAGTATTACACAGATCATGTAGCGGGCTCAAGCGAACGGGGAACACAGGGACAGTTGTTCCATACCCGTAGGAGGCGCAAAAACCCCCCGCACACCCAATACCAAAAGCGGGGTTCCGGCAGACCACCCCGGGAGGGGCGAATTGCCTAACCCCTAGTCCCCGACAGCGCAGAGACCCACTTCCTGACCATCGGGCCAGGTCTATAACACTGGGGGTATCTTAGTAAAAAACAAAAAAACAAAATTAAAGAAATTATATGTTATTACACTTATAACAATAAAAAGTCTCTTAAATAGGCTCTTACTCATCAATTACTATATATTCCAATATACTATTTATTTTTTATTTCTTTTACATCTATCCTATCTTTTAGACTTACCAGGGTTCCAGAAATGTATTCCTTTTTGCTGTCGCTATTGTAGTTTTCAAGATATCATTTTTTATTTTATTTTTTTTTTTTATATTTTTTTACATTTTCCGCCATAAAATTAGACCAGCATATCAGCAATGTATTCCTTTTCCTGTAGCTATTGTAGGTTGCATATGATCATGATAGTTGGTGGCCTAGAACAAATTTCACCGATCTATTATATAATATTATATATCTATATATCATATATATAGATATATAATATTATATTACATATAATATAATATATATATATACTATATATAAGTTATATATATAATTCTAACTTCTTTCTACTAATTCTCATACAAATTATATACTATATTTATATTTATTTATACTATATATATAATATATATATATATATATATTATATATAACTATATAATCTATTATATATACTTTACTATATTTATTATATATATATATAATATTAGTATAATTATTAATATTAGACTAATTATATATTATATATATCATACATATATAATATAATTATACTATAATTATATATATTAAATTATATATATATACTATAATATATATATATATTTATATATAATTATTTAATTAATATTATTATACTTATATACGTTATATATATATTCTACGCTACTATATATATAATTCAAAGCAATTCTTTTCGCCGTAGTTTGGTGCTGTATATAGTATAAAATTTTCGTACTACCGTGTATGCTATTATTTATAAAGCCTGATATCTATATATTTATTAAAAGTTTTTACAAGAGTCTTTCATAAATTTTAAAATTTCGTAATACGTTCTTACTAAACTTTTTGACCCTACCTCAGACGATTACCTTGGAGACGAGATTAAGTATTAAATCTTGTAAGATTATGTAAAACAGTTGAAATATGAAAGTGTTTAATTTTAAATAAATTTTGCTTTAATTTTTTGATAAAATGTTTTCATAAAATAGTTCTTTAAGTGTGAGATTCAACGAATATTCTCCTTTTTGTAGGTTGGCATTAGAATTTCTTTTATCGCATTAGTGATCTATAGTACATCTTCACGCACCACACCATTTTTCCAAAATATAAAGCAAATCTCACTTAAATTTAAACTACATTTCATATTTCAACTGTTTTTCATATTAAATCCCTTACAAATTTAAATAATTTTATTAGTCTTCAAATAACATCCGTTCTGAGGATCGTCCAGAAAATTAAGACCGACTAAGCTTACGCATTCTAGACCCTTTACGAAGACATCTTCGTAAAAACTTTGTTAAAAAATATATAAATTAGGCCTTCTATTATATAGATCTATATATACATATATATATAATTACATTATATATAATCGACGTAATTATAACTATATTTATAATTATATCATATAATTATTATATATATTACAATTAATATTATATATATATATATACTTATATAATATCTTATCTATTAAATCACTATATATTATATAATATATATTATAATATATATATATATACTATATATTAGATATTATATATATTATATGTATATAATATATAATATATATATATTATTCATATATATATATATATATATACTATATATATATCATACATATATATATATATAATCATCCTATTCTAACACCGCCTCCCGCATGGAATGCAGGGAGGTGTCAATCGCAGATGTATTTTACTACTCCATACGACGATTCACGAGAGAGTTGAAATAGCAGAAGGGAGTTCCCATCTCCAAGACCCATGCGAAGATAATCTTCATATTAGATCAACTGCGTCTGACCTCCAAAGAGAAGTAAACATCATTCATAAGAGCTTTATTTACAAGTATAAAATTATACTTTTCTATTCACTTATGTCAGGGGTGAACTAAGAGATTGTGAATATTGAATTACTTTAAAGGACTTAGGCTTACTAATTTGATCTGAAGTTTAAAATCATTTAAAATTTCCAAAGCCTAAAAAAAAACGTGATGGTTTTTTATCATTCTTAGGAAAAAGTTGAAGTTTCAATTACTTATAATCTGATTTTAATTTAAATTTTTTTATCGAATAAAATTTTAAATATTTTTAAGTAAGTTTAATATAAATTATTCATAGCTGATTCAAACAAACAAATCTCGGCCTCACAAATGCGCCACATTTATCTTTTACTCTGACCTAGCAAACTGACCAAAAACAAAAACACTTCTAAACTCTCTATAATAGTAGTCCTGTTACCAGTTTTTCCATCGTACTTCTCTTACTCTTTCTAATCTTCTCTTTCTCTTTTCCGTTTCTATCTGTTTTTAACACGCCCAACTCCAACGACAGTCAGTTTATCCTAGGATATACCATCTTTTTCTCACTCAACATATATCACACTCTAACTGTTATAACTTAATTAATGTATAAAATATAATATTATATATACATATAATATATATTTATTTATAATATAATATATATATAATATAATATATATATAATACTTATATATATATATATATTATTATTATATATAGTACATTTAACGCCTACGAAGATAGAGAGAGAGAGAGAGACAGAGAAGAGAAGACGAGAGAGAGAGAAGAGAGAGAGATGAGATGAGAGAGGATGAGAGAGAGAGAGAAAGGGGAAACGAAATGAGAGAGAGAGAGAGGACGAGAGAGAGAGAAGAGAAGACTCTGCGCACCTACTCATTCCCATATTCGAACCCAAAGCGACTCTAACGACAAATATAATTTTTACTGATTCACAATCTTAATATTTGCCGCTAGAACTATATTCGATAAAGAGTGGTTTTTGATTGTAAAGAGTATTTACTTTTCAACGAATGTTAATATAAAATAAATAAATACCAAAATCAGTATCATGCATACATGTTAATGTTAAAATGTCAAGATGTAAATTAAATCACTCACAAAAATAAAAAGAGAATGATTTCATTCCAGTGTTCATGACGCCATGAGTTACAGCTGCTCCATTGGAGCTATGCCGTCACAACGTAAAACGTCCCAAGGAGACAACGGTCCCTTCTTATGAAGGCTTACACTACCCGATTGCTTATAACGTTTTTTATATTACAGAGCGAACAACGATCGGACCTGGAAAAGCCTTACCGTGAATATATTGTATCCAAAAGAGAATTAGTTTATAACAACAACTATGGGCCAACCCAATAATATTTGACATTTTTATTATTCATATACATTAAATAAATTTAATCAATCAAAACTTCATATAGATATATAACTATATATATAGAATTCATCATATATATATATATGATATAATAATATGAATATTAAATATAATAATAATACTATATATCTATATATATATATTATATAATATAGTACTACATATATATATATATATATATAATAATACTATTCATAATATAATGATTAGTCTTTTTTTTTAATATATTAAAACTGTTTCATACCTTTATAAACTAATATTTTGAACCATTATATTAACCTAAAACCATTGCTTACTATTATATTATTGTCAAGAGTTCTTAAAGTTCGCTAATATTTTCCAATATGACGTCAAACCTAAAAATATTACTTTTCAACTAGAAATTTTATTTCACTATAATGTAAATTAACACGTTGTGAAAGGGGCAGTGGCTTTGCGTATCTCTACTAGGTAAAAAATCTAATGAACTAAATTAAAAACTGGCGATGACATTTCAACTGTCCTGTAATCTATTATATGTCCATTCAAACATATGCTTTTGACCTCTACCATTTCGGCTATGCACTCCACTCGCTACGAGATTGAAAAGCTGTGTTGCCAAATCTATTCTCCATTATGGATTTTTCCCATTCCAAAAAAAACAATAGCTACATGTTTTCCTTAACAGATCTAATCATATATCAATATAATATATATATATATATCATAACTATACTAATAATCCTATTATATACTTAATAATAATATACTTATATAGATATATATTATATATATATATATATATAAATATATATATTATATTATATCAGTGCGGCTTTTGGGTAGGCAGCAGTATGCACGCCTCAATTCTGAGTAGCCCCAAAAAATATAAAAAGTCAGCATATATATTATTACTGATAATATATTATATTATATATATATATAATATATATATAGATACTATATATCTATACTATACTATATATATATATATAATATAAATATATATAAAGAATGATTTTCAATTGAAGGCTAGCCTTAAGATGCCGTCATCTACTTTTACTCGATTCCCTTTTTAACTGTAGCGTATTGTCGCAATTGTTAACTTCCTTCGAACGTAAACAAATAAATAGTTCCCTTATTCGTCTGAACTAATGGCAACTTGGATGTGCCTGACGAGTCACAACGCAGTCATTTTTTTTTTAAACTAATCAAATAAAATCAAAAGTTAGCAATAAAATAATAATAATATTAATAAACAATATTCTTTTATCCAATAAATTAATTAATAACAATAATTATATAATTAACTATTAATTAATTTATATGCCTAACGTATCGATTTCTTTATACGAACTTATTTAATTCAAAATTTCCCTTAAAGAATAGCTGACTCAAAACCAAGGTCTAATGAAAGCCGTTGAGTTCACGACTCCTTCCCTCGGCACATCGTAGCATTCCTTTGCCAGACCAGCAGTTCTAGATTATTAATAATGTAGAGTATTTTGTGAGAAATAGTTATTATATACCGTTTTCATATTATTTCAATAATTAAGTATTACCTGATTTTGTGTGTTGTAATAAATTGATCTGTTAGTTTTATAAAATACTGGGATATTGAATCGTATTCAATCTTGTTTTCAATTAAAATTGCTAAATTCTTTTTTGAGTGTTGTGAGGCCAAATGTTAGAATATGCGGAACCATTCATTCTCTTAGATTGTTGCTAATGAAGTAAATAAATAATATATATAGATGTTAAATACTGCAATAAAACCCGCAGTTCAATTTAGTATAGATTCAATAAAACTCCTGAGTATTCTTCACTTACCAGCGATTAGATTCCCGGCCGTCTCGACGAAACGGTATGCCAAGCGTGTTACCACTCGACCACGAACAAGAAAAAGATACGCACTCTTAAACCTATGAAAGATGTCTATTCAATAGAATAAGACCGCCTACGGCAGGACAGATTAACCTCAGCCACGCATCTCCGCCTGCACTCGGGTCAAAGGTAAACACAGAACCCATGTATAGGAGACCACTCTAGATCGAAATAATCTTTATAAGATGAAATACTGCCTCAATTCAAGACCGCAGTTCACTTTGCTATAGATATAAGAACTCCTTGAGTGATTCTCACTTACCAGGATAGATCCCGGGCCTCGCGAACGGTATGAGAAGCGTGTTACCACTCGACCAAACGATAGGCTAAAAAGATAGCGACTTAAAACCCTATGAACGAGTGCTTCTCATTCAATAGGAATTAAGTGATCCGCCCTTATAAGGCAGGACGTGTCTCCCGTTACATGGTCCCGTGTTAAAAGACTTCCCGAGTGCAAGCGGAGCATGTGTAGGCTGAGGTATCTGTCCTCCATAGCGCGTCCTTATTCCTAATTGCAATTAGAGCCTCATTATCATAGAGTTTAAGTCATCGTATCTTTTTAGCTTGTCGTGTCGCAGTCGGTAACACGCTTCGGACATACCGTTCCCGAGACCCGGATCTAACTCCGGCGTAATGTGAAAAGAATCACTCAAAGATTATTTTATCTATACAAATTGACTCACAGCTGATTTAATATGCCATACTAACACTATACAACAATTTATACTCCGATCAGAGTGTCTCCTTACAGGTCCTGTGTTACCTTGACTCCGAGTGCAAGCGTAGATGCGTGTGCTGAGGTTAATCTGTCACGTCCATAAGGCGTACCTTATTTTCCTATTGAATTAGACACTCTATTCAACTAGCGTTTTAAGTCCGTATTTTATTTAGCTGTACCGTGTCGGTGGTAACTAGCGCTGCTTACCCGTTCGCGAGGCCCGACTCTAATCCTGTAAAAGTAGAAGAATCACTCAAGGATACGATTATTTATCTACTTAAATAACATAATTTATTATATATATCATATATATTATTATACAAACATATTATATATCTTATATATATTATATTATAATATAGTATATTAATAATATAACTATATATATATTTATATATATATATATATATACAAATACTATATATATACATACTATATTATATATATTATATATATCATTATATATACACTATATTTATATATATATATATTATCAATATATATATATAATATATATACTCAATCGCTTTAAGTTTATAGTATCAATTTAGAGGCCTTAGTTAAACTACACTGCAAATATATCAAAAGTTCTTAATATGTTTTTCACCAATAATAAATGTTTTCTGTATGTTTAGAGCGTTTATCTTTCGTCCCTTACTGAAATACACTGGATCCTCTTTAGACGCTGTGAATGACAGACTAAATTACAGCTGTCGGAAAAGAGGACTCCAGTATTCAGTAAGGATTCGAAAGCTAACGCTCTAAAACCAGAAGACATCTTTAGTATATCTGAAAATTTATTAGAACTTTGATACTATCTTGCAGCTTGTATATTTAACTAAGGCCTCACAACTTTATAAATATATACTAATATATTATATCATATATTATATAATATTAAATATATAATATAATTATTATATACTATTATATTATTATATAATATAAGATATATGTACAGTACATAATATTTCAGAAATTATATATCATCATATATTATTATTATATAATATAAGATAATAATATCTTAACTATATATCTTAATATATAGAATATTATATCATATATATATTTATATATAATATAATAGTATAATATGACGAGTAATATATAACTATATATATATATATAATATATAATATACATATATTATATATCTATTATATATTTATTATATATATACTATATATATAATATATATATATAATATAATATATTACTATATATATACATATACATACTATATTAATATATTATGAAGATATATACTATATATATAGATAGTATATTTATTATTACTATATATATATAACTAATATTATTATTTGCCTACTCAAGAATGTTGACCACGAGCCGCCACTGAATGATACTACTCTATATAGTCTTATATATATATATATACTATAATATTATATATATTATATATATATAATATAATATATATACTAACTATTATATATAATTATAATACTATATATGGCTTATCTTCAATCTTGCGTACTGAGCTTCTATATTCATATTTTTGAATCACTCGACTAATATTCGGCTATATTTAAATCATCCGATATTATAGATCCATCGTCTATCTTAAAGCAGTTAATAGAAACAAAAAATCGACCTATTTACGGATCTTGACCTTGTAGGATTAAGTGACTTCGCTTTAATTTTCCTAACTTAAAATTAAAGATATATATTTATCTTATTATGACTTCTCACAAATTAATTTTATGTCATTAACTACATTATTTATTATGAGAAATGCCTTTTAAAATCCCTTCCTAAAACAGCCATTTCAATATGCAGTTTATCAACACACACAAGCACGAGTAAATTAATAATATGGCAAAATTTTAAAGTAAATAGGTACCAATTTGGATTTCTAAATGACGAAGAATTTCAAAACTCACTAGGCGAAGTAAATCCCTACTATTTTATCTAAATATTATACTATATATATAATATATATTTATATATAATAGTATATATATATATATATATATATATATATATATATACATAATATATTCATATATATAACTATACCTATATTATCTAATGGCCATCATCGGGCTCGGCTCGAGCCCCCTAAACTGGAAGTTCTACCCTATTCTAGCTGCTCGAAGCCCTCGCGGACGGGATGAGGAATCTTCAATACCCCGGAGGGATATCGGAGGAACCCCACCACGACACCAAACACCAAAAGGCGGGATCCTTAGACCCATCCCCGGCGGGGGAGGCATTAGTCCCCGAAGTCCGACCAGGGACCCCGACTCCGGACATCGCGATGTGTTCATAACCGTGGTATTCGGTTTAGTTTTAAATCCACCCCGTATAACACTCGGCGCCCTATTTTTTTCGCCTCACGTCAAAGTCATTTTTTCTGGCCGATGCTATACCTGCACCGAATGTGATGCCTTACTCATCAGAGTGCTTTCTCTCACGTCTGCACTGGATTCAGCTGTACAACACTTTAACTAATATATACTATACATATATATATAATAACATATATCATCTATATATATTATATAGTAATAGTATACATATATATAATAAATTAACTATATAATCTATACTCGTTTAATATCGAATTATATCGTTAAATCCATTACTCGCAATATCGATCTAGTCTCGACCTCTATCGAATATCAAGCTCAGAACGCAAAAATGAATTTTATTACTACGTATATAATATATATAATATACGTATATTATAATATATACTATATATACTATATATACATATATATCCCTATATCAAAACTATATATACATATATACATATATATATACTATATAATATATATATCATATAATAATATAATATATATGTATATATACATATACTATATTATAGCATTATCTTGAATATACTATACATATAATATTATAATACTTAAATATATATATTATACTTATATATATAATATATAAATCTATATATATATATAATAATGTAAACAGTTACTAACCGCCCACACCGACAACGGAGAGCTCGGATCAGAATTTTTTTTTCACATGAGGCTTGCTTCAACACATAAATAGAGATTCAAGGCGAAATGAAATTTTTTTCCTAACCTGACGTAACTTAACCTAACCTAACCTAATTCGCCCTTATAACATAGGTAAAAAAAAAAAAAATCCTTTCGCCCCTAGAACATCTATTTATGTATCTAGATGCCTACCTTGAAGAATTTTTTTATCGACTTCTCCGCTTACCTGTGTACATGTTAATGTAAACTTCCGTTTCAAAATATATATTAATATATATAATATATATATATAATTATATATATTATATAAGATATATATTCATATATATATATATAATTATATATTATTA
>JABUQX010127604.1:30000-31162 GCA_015478945.1 Trachelipus rathkii | reverse complement strand
AGCATACTTTGATCGAGTTTCAGGTTGGATGGTATAACGTTTTTTACCAAATTTTATCGTAAACTTTTTTAAATAAATGCATAAATATATATATATATATATAATATATATATATATATAATAACATATATAATATAATATATATCGTATATATATATATATATATATATATATATATATATATATATATATATATATATATACAAAAGCTGATTAATAATAATAATAATAATAATAATAATAATAATAATAATAATAATAATAATAATAATAATAATAATATTATTATTAATTATTTAAAATGTAGAGGAGATGACCCTTGGGAACTTTGACAATAGCCTTTCTTCCCTGGATAAGAGATACAATTTCATATAATTAAACAAAAAAGATTTTCGAAGCGTTCAATGAAATTTAAGTTTGTCCACGGCTGATATAACTGCGCTATCAAGGGTTTAAGATTACGTGTGTGGGAGGAGGGCAGTCAGAGAAAAAGGGTCTTGATGGTATCGGGAAATCTCATTGAAATGGTTAATATCGAAGTCATATCATTGGACAGCTTGGTATTATTTAAACAAAGTACAAACATAATATTTTTATTTCTGTTTAAGAATTGTACTAAATAAATAGCTATCACGTATTAACCGATGGTTCACACCAATGCTGTAAAGCAAAAGCAGGAGAAAAAAATAATTAGAGATTAAGTAGTGGATTAAGAATTAAGAATATTTTTATTATAAATAAAGGTGTTTAGAGACGTAAAAACATTTTGTTTATAAAAGTAGGAGACCGAGTCGGAGCCGGAGTTAAGTCTGCAATAAAATTACCAGCTTCAAAGCCCTGATTTAAATAATCAAAAACTTTTAAGTGTTGGCTAAATTATAATAGTGAAGTACGGTGCCATATGCATTGCAATTTAGTAAATTTAAAACACAGGAGATATGCACCCAGAAACAAAGACCTAGGACTGACTGAGCACCCTCCCCCTAAATATTTTCACACCTCATCGCACCGATGTGTCGGTCAGTCCTACAAAGCACATTACAAAAGCTAATATAATTTATCAGGTAGACAAGCTAACAATCGAATTTAAATTTTATATGACATCTGATATCAGATAATTATATATATATATATATATATATATACATACTAATATATATAT
>JABUQX010127604.1:15000-17500 GCA_015478945.1 Trachelipus rathkii | reverse complement strand
TATATATATGTATATATAATAATATATATATATATATATAACCAATAATATATAAAAAAGTTACCTCTAATAATTATAATAATAACCAATAATAATAATAACCAATAATAATAATAACGCAACAATATATGTAATATCTCCATGTCAAATAACAACTAATATATATAACATGTAACCTTAACCAGCAGCCAATAATAATATAACATATAACCTTAACCAATATAACTCTTAACTATATATATATATATATATATACCAACATATTAGTGATGTATGTGACGTCTGCATCCGCAATTGCAACTTTAGGAAATATCTGCGTGGGATTATAAATGGATATTTAAAATATTAAAGTTATTAAATTTACTCTAGTATTTGATAATTTTTTTTTATATTATGGAATAAGAAAAATAATTTTTATATGTATATGTATTTATATGTGTCTTCTAATATATTTATATATATATATATATATATATATATATATATATATATATATATATATTAATATATATATATATATATATATATATATATGATAATACACATATATATAATAATAATAATAATATATATATATATATATATATAACTTCTTCCTACAGATGTGGGATAGAGTGCGTAACATACAAGGAAATAGGATAGTTAAGTAGAATTGCATGTCGTAGGTCCAAACCAAATCATCACTCACAATAAGTAGAGGACACCTCCACTCTTTTCCATTCCCCATTACTCTAAAACTTTCCCTACAACCCCCTACCTCTAATTCTTTCATCACTCCATCCATATATTAATTGAATAGCCAATGATGCATAGCATATCCCTGCCTCATTCCACTATTAATATTAAACCATGTATTTTTAACTACATTTATTCTTACACACGCTTCGCTATCGACATACATACTTTTGATTCCATTCATAAGTCTACCACCAACACCATATATCACTTACACCTGCTACAAAGATTTTTATTAATCCTGTCACACGCCTGTTACAAGTCCATAAAACCTAAGCACAATTTCTTCATCTTCTCTCTCATTTTCTCAATCATTTGTTCTGATGTGAAGATTTGATCCACACGACTTCTACCACTTCTAAATGCTCCTTGTTCTTCGTCAATCAGTCCTTCAGTCACTAGAAGCACTCTTTCGAACAAAATAGCAACATGTATCTTCCCTACAACACTCAATAAACTAATTCCCCTATAGTTCCAAGTTTCCCTTATGTAAGGGTACTATTACAGCTCTCCTCCAATCATTAGGAACTATACCCTCCATAAACGCTTTGTTACACAACTTCCCTATCAAGTCAATCACCTCTCCTCCATTCTTCATTATTCACCAGTAATTCCATCTATCCCTGCGAATTTACCATTCTTCAATTTTCTCACTCTAACAATTACCTCCTTCTTCCTAATTACCTCATCCCCAAAATACTTATTTCTTCTTCTTCTTGCGCTTTCAAACCCACACACATTCGCTTTCACCTCTTCATTACTGCCATTGTTATGAAGATTTTCGAATTGTTCCCTCCATAATCTCCTCGCATCCATTTCATCACTCACGAAAGTAGAATCTATTCTTTATTCTATGAAGATTCCTTTTAATCTCTTTCTTAACCTTTCGTACTTCCTTCCAGAAGAGATTCCTATTCCTTTGAAAGTTCCCATTCATCCCCCTTCCAAATTGTTCATTTACCTCTTTTTTCCTCCTGCGTAGACAACCTTTAGTCTCCCTTTCTTCCTTCATACATATTCTTTCTTTTGAGAATTCATCATTGACTTTTAGCATATTCAACCAAGCCTCTTTTTAACTTTTAACAGCTTGCAACACGTCTTCACTCCACCACTCACTATTGACATTCTTACTTCCTAGGTTAGTACACCCACTTGCTTATCTTGCACTGCTAACAAAGGCTTTCTTCATTTGCGTCCAGATTTGTTCAGTTTCCTCTTTTTCACATTCAACAAATTTATTTACAAGTGTTAGCACATACGTTTCCTTATAATCTTGTTCACTTAACTTCTCACTCTTAATTCTCCCCCCTTTCTTCCTTATCTCTTTCCCCATGCTCCCACTAACTTAATCTTATATAAAGCAACATAGTGATCTGATATTCCCATCCCCAACCCACTCACTGATTTAACGTCCATAACATTTTCAACATCTTCTTCATCAACACAAAACCTATCATACTTTTCACTTCGATACCATCTCTACCTACCCCAACTCTAGTATACTTACGAATACTCTTATGCCTGAAGAATGTATTACTTACTCACATACCTCTCTCCTCGCAGAAATCAATATATCACCTTCCTGCCATTCTCATTTTCTCCCGCAATCCCAAAGGCGCCGGTTATATCATCCCATTTTCGATCTCATATCCAACCATTTAAATCTCCCAACATAATCAATCTGAAACCCCTACTCACTCCATGCAAAACATCAGACAAATTATCCCAGAAAGTCACACTCTCCTCAACATCACTTTAAGATGGA
>JABUQX010127602.1:72500-75000 GCA_015478945.1 Trachelipus rathkii | reverse complement strand
AACAGAAGCGACATTTGCCTATCAAGTTCGTCCCAGTCAACTAGTATTGATCTGACACGTGGCCCGTAGCGTACGCAATCTACACCACCCTAAGGCTTGTCCAATATCTAAACAATAACAATATAACATATACGCCAACTATTACAAAAATCAAAAAAAGAAATATACCTAAGAACATGCTAGTATATACAAACTTTAATAGTTTATTGTCAGACCGAGGAATTGGTTACAACATGCAGTTTGCCTTAATAACGCTAAAACTAAATTTAGGTTTTACTCAAAATATACTATATGACACTAAACCATCCCTATACATAATGCAGTCCTTTCTTAAATATTCCTAGTGAGACACATTTCAAAAAAACCTCCTGCGGCCCAGACCATTCCAAAAATTAACCACCCTATTACTGAATGTGGAAATACATAAAGATTACATGTCTTCTTCATAATTTTCTTACTGTGTCCCCTGGTCTCCCGTCTGTGGTACTATAAAGGAATTTATTGATCTTAATTATTATCAATATGTGTAATATTTTGTAGCATTTGTATCATGTTCTCTCTAAAAATCCTTTCTACAAGAAAACATTCCTAACTAGTTCAGTCTCTCCTCATAGCCCTTACCCTCAAACCCAAATCATCCTTGTTGCTTTACGTTGCGCCCTTTCCAGCATATCTATGTCTTCTTAAAAATAAGGGTCCAAATTTGCAGACAATGCTTTAATACTGGCCTATTATAAGCTATCTGTACAGTTTACTTTATGACTTCCTTACTCTTGTAATAACATTGTGATTTAATACGCCTAGAATTTTTATAAGATTTATTCCTGTTTTCCAAACACTGATTAATACTTTCAGATTACTGCTTATAATGATGTCTAAAATCTTTCCTTGGCCCAAAGACTTAGTCAATCCCCCATTCACATCATGGGGTAAATCTTTATTTGAGTAACCCCTAAGTGAAGAACCTTAAACTTTTTATTCAGTTCTTTTGCCACATATCTGCCCACCCAAGAGGTTACCAAGATCATTTTAAATCTTTACTCATACATCCATCATAATTCCTTACTGAGTGATACATTTGGTATCATCTTTTAAACTTAAAATCTTTGTTTAAGTACCTGATCTAAATGTTTCATACATATATGGGGATCATCTGTGACCTAAAAAAGAAGAATCTTCCTGGACCAAAAGAAACATGTCTTCTCATTTCCATTAATAAATACTCTTCATTTTCATTAGTTACATTATTATTATTATTTATTGTGTGTGTGTATTAATGTGGTATTGTATTATTATTGTGTGTGTGTGTGTGTGTGTGTGTGTGTGTGTGTGTGTGTGTGTGTGTGTTATTATTATTATTATTATATTATTATTTATTATTATTATTTATTATGTTATTTATTTTTATTATATTATTATTATTAAGAGACTTAAGGAATTAAAAATTTTACGATCAACCCCATATAATTGGGAGGTTTGAACCCCTGACCCCTCTTCCCTGTCTGCGACTATATATATAATAATATATATATGTATATATATATATATATATATATATATATATATATATATATATATATATATATATATATATATATATATATATATATATATATATATATATATATATATATAATATATTTATATATATATATATATATATATATATATATATATATATATATATATATATATATATATATATATAAAATAAAAATATAGCATTTAGAATAGGATAATAACATATATATATACTATATATATATATATATATATATATATATACCATATATATTAGCACCATGGCCTTTGACATGGAGAACACTTTATTAAACTGTCAACGTTTCGGAAAACACAGTTTCCATCATCAGGCTAAAATATATAGAACAATAATTACAAAACTAAAAAACTTAAGTGTAACAAGCATTTACAAAATAATAATATAAGCAAAACATGATTGTAGTTCCATATATTAAACATTAACATTTAACGATGTTATTATAAAGTATACAAATGAAACGAGCTTGGAAACGAACAATAATAAGGTAACACTTCGGCTTAAATTTCTAATTATTTACATTGGAATCCATATAACAATTCAAAAGATAAAAATAGGGCTAACTATATCAAATTTTAATAAATTATCAATGGACAGATTGAACCGGGAGACACTGGGTAATACTTACAATTTAACGTTTTAGAAAGTTGGTATCGGACAAACTACTATGGCAACACATCTGACGGGTTAAAAGAGCAGCAACTTGTATGGTCCGCTGTCACTGTTTAAGGAAGGTTTCGTGTTGGCAATGTATAATGTTTCTAAAATGTGAAGGTTGGTTGTGAATTTTGCTTGAGACAGTATTGAAAAATTGGAAAAATTAAAGGGATGGTCTTTATCGTGTGAGTGGTTTCTTATTGCAGAAAAGGATGGAGAATTAAACGGTAGCTTTGTGCGGGAGGACACCCCTTTGTGTTCATCAACTCTCACACTGAGTTGGCG
>JABUQX010127602.1:32500-62500 GCA_015478945.1 Trachelipus rathkii | reverse complement strand
GAACAAGAAACTAGTCGTCTATTGCTGTTTTTGGACGATCTGTACTGTGATGCCATTTCAACTTCCATAAATCCTATTCTGCTTTTACTAAATCTTCAGTTGGGCTTTCGAGATCTTCCTTGTAAAATGTTACACAATCTTTTATCTTCTCATATGGCACATTAAACCTGTTCGGTATGACAAATTGCAAGGAAGATATAATTTCTTTATGATTTAAAAACCTCTCTCCTAATGCTGATGTTAAAACATCCAAAAATGGTATAAAAAAATGTCTATGGGTCGATAGTAGGAATGTTGGGTCTGTATTTTTGGAATTTGTTAATTCTTGGCACAGCAATTTCAATACCCAGCTCAGATTCAGATACGCTTACGCATTCTTCAAAAATCTGCTGAAATTCTAATGTTGCATTTTCTCTGATGGCTTCAAGTTTAGTTTTAACTAAAAATGACTTACGATTCAGATGCCCTTACACATTCTTCAAAAATCTGCTGAAATTCTAATGTTGCATTTTCTCTGATGGCTTCAAGTTTAGTTTTAACTAAAGCACTTACGAGATTTGTTCCTGACAGCAACGAAATGTATAAAATTAATTTAAACTCTGCACTTTAAATTATTAACAGATATGATACTTAAAATTTTTTAGTGTCTAGAAAATTTCGGAATAAATGAGGCCTATTTATAAATACATACTATATATATATAAAAATAATTAAATATAAAAAAAGAAAGAAAAATATATATATATAAATATATATATATATATATATATATATATATATATATATATATATATATATATATATATATATATATATATATATATATATATATATATTTATATATATATATATACGAACAACTAATATATATATATATATATATATATATATATATATATATAATAACATATATATAATAATATATAACTATATATATATATATATATATATATATATATATATATATATATATAACTTAAGAATAATTGTGATTGGCTGCTTTAATGGTTGAATAGGTCATTGGAAAAGTGATATATGAAAATTGCCTTTGGGATTGCGTGAGACAATGAGAATTTAGGAAGGTGATTAATTTTTTGTGATAAAAGAAAAATGTTTGTGAGCAATAGAGTAAGTAATACACTATTTGAAAAAAAGACTATCAATAAGAATACGAGAGGTAATGTAAGTAGAGATAATATCAATTTGAGGAGTATGGTTGATTTTGTGTTGGTGAAGAAGATGTTGAAGAATGTGATGGAAGTTAAATCAGTTAGGGGCTTTGGACTTCAAAATCTGATCATTATGTGGTTTTACGTAAATTTAAGTTAATGGAAGCATGGATGGAGGGGGAAAGAAAAAAAGGAAGGATGTAGGGAGAATTAGGAGTGAGACGTTAAATGATATGGTTTATAAGGAAAACTATGTGAGAAAACTTGCAAATAAGTCAGTTGAATATGAACAAGGTGAAACTAAGGTGAAAATGAAGGAGGCATTAGTTAGTAGTGCAAGATGAGTATGTGGGTGTGCTAAAGTAGGAAGTAAGAATGTCAGTGGTTAGTGAATTGTGGATTAAAGGTGTCATGCAAGGAGTAAAAAGTAAAAAAAAATGCGTGATTGAATGTACTAAAAGCCAATGATGAGGTTTCGAAAAAAAGGTGCATGGAAATATATTGGGAGGAAAAGAAAAAGTCTAAAAGTTATATACGCATCAGAGAAAGAGGTATTTTAACAGTTTAGAAGGAGGATAAATGGGGACCTACAAGAGAATAAAAAGCTGTTCTGGAAGGAATTGCGAAAGATTAAGATAGAAAAAAGGGGTATCTTTATAGAATAATAGATAGGGATGGTGCTTTCGTGATTGATGAAATGGACATGAGAAGAGTTTGGAAAGAACATTTCGAAAATCTGCATATATTGTGAATATGTGTTGGTTTGATGGTGTAAGAAGAAATAGGTATTTTGTGGAAAAGCTAATTAGTAACGAGGAGGTAATGAGTAGAATGAGAAAGTTTAAAAATGGTAAATCAGCAGGTATAGATGGAATTATTGGTGATATGATCAAGAATGGAGATAAGATTGTAATTAACTAGATGTAAAAGCTATGTAACAGTATTTTCGAAGTACATAGTTCCGGAAAACTGGAGGAGAGCAGTGGCAATACCCTTGTATATAGGTAAGGATGATAAGTAGAACTGTAGAAACTATAGAAAAATTAGTTTACTCAGTGTTGTAAGGGAGATTTACACTGGCATTTTGGTTGAATGAGTACGTCGAGTGACATCGACTGATTGTTGAAGACAAGGTGCATTTAGAAGTGGTAGAAGATTTACAAATCAAATTTTTGCATTGAAACAAATGACTGAGGAATTGATAGAGAAGAAGACAAAACTGTATTTAGGTCTTATGTACTTGCAACAGGCTTATGACAAGATTGAAAGGGAAACCCTGTAACAAATGTCAATGATATATGGTGCTGGTGATAAACTTTTGAAAGGAATTAAATGTATTTTTTTTATTGTGAAACTTGTGTAAGAATAACTGGAGTGAGGAGTGAATGATTTAATATTAATAATGGAGTGAGGCAGAGATGTGTTGGGTCCTAATGACTATTTAATTTGTTTATGGATAAGGTGATAAAAGAATTTAAGGTAAGGGTGGCAGATGAAAGGGCTAAACTGATGGAGAACAGAAGAGAGTGGAGGATGCCCTGCTTAATGTACGCCGATAATTAAATAATTAAATTAAATAGCTAAAAAATTATTTAACTCTTACATTTATTATTTTACTTTTTATTTATTACTCTTTACACATAAAATCTTTTCACTCCTCCAAATCAAATTCATGGCCATAAAATTATCAAAAAGTGCTAAAAATAGGGGGGCGGCCTCCCCCGAAAACGGTGGGTGATTTCATTTTCATTGGGTCATTTTCGGATTCAGGAGGTCATTTTACATAAGAATCAGCAGAAATGGTGTCAGGTCTAAAAAATTCCTGTGCAAACCTATGCGCGCGAAGTATTGAGAGCGCCAGCGTGGTACAGTGAATCTTCGGAACTGTTGCTATATATTTTTATTATTGTTGCTATATATTTTTATTATTGTTGCTATATATTGTTGCTATATATTTTTATTATTTGGGGCTGTTTGGGGGCAGATGAGGGGGGAAGCTGGAATATGTAGAAAATTAGTGAAAAAATTGTGAAAAAACGGAAAATCGATCATTTTTAATGATTTTTTTTCAATTTAAGGGGGCAAATCCCCCAAAATCTACCTCCTTGCTACAAATGTTCATGTTTTAGAACTTTTCACCTCTCTAGCCCCTCAGAAGAAATGTAAAGGCTAAAATAATCCTTTTCATCCCTCCAAATTATCAAAAAGTGATAAAAATAGGTGGGGGCCTCCCAAAAACGGTGGGTGATGGGGGAAAACGAGGATCATATTCGGAATAAGGTCATTTTTTTACATAAGAATCAGCAGGAACGGAGTCTTTTTTGCAGACCAGTGTTATTTTTGGTTGAAGCAGTAGTTTCAGGCGATTTGTCGCATCAGTCAAATTTAAATTAACCTGCTCTAATTGGTTAAACTGAAAATGCTATATATACACAGTTCAAGTGCCGACCACCACGAGGTACACTGACAGGGCTTTGTTTGTGTGAACTGGAGGATATGAACTTCCTCCCATTATATAAGAGTACACCTTACATTACACATACACAGAGATTGAACAACTGCCCTTACACACACACACACATATATATATATATATATATATATATATATATATATATATATATATATATATATATATATATATATATATATATATATATATATATATATATATATATATATATATATATATATATATATATATATATATATATATGCGGATTTTAAGGTAATCAAAATTTAGCCAACAAAAAATATTAACTAAGACAGACAAGGTTCACAAATGTGCAACAGAACAAAGATTTGACCGAAAAAAATCTGTAGAATTTAGAATCAAAAACAATTTGTAATTCGAAATCCACTTTTGTGTCTTACTCTATTTAAGTGAAGTGAAATATTACTCGAAAACAACTTCGACTTTCAGATTCACAATCCAATTTCAAAAATTAAATTGGCTTGAAAATATGCAGACAAAGCTATATCATAGAAGTACAAATATATATATATATATATATATATATATATATATATATATATATATATATATATATATATATATATATATATATATATATATATATATATATATATATATATATATATATATATATATATATATATATATATATATATATATATATATATATAGAGAGAGAGAGAGAGAGAGAGAGAGAGAGAGAGAGAGAGAGAGAGATACGGGTTTATGTAAAGTGGTTATCAAAAAAAAATTAATTAAATTTAAAATTTGTGTTTTTCAACAAAACTCAATGAAAAAAAATTTAATAGGCTCTCCTGAAACCCTCAAAAGCTTGAAGAGAGAGAGAGAGAGAGAGAGAGAGAGAGAGAGAGAGAGAGAGAGAGAGAGAGAGAGAGAGAGAGAGAGAGAGAGAGAGAGAGAGAGAGAGAGAGAGAGACTCTTTGTCTTGTTGTTTTATTGTCCTGCGAATGAAATTACGTTTCCCGAAATAGAGACTTAAAATGACCAATGCTTTGTGTGACAGAGCCAAGGCATTTAGAACGAACACAATTCAGACTTTTTAAATGAATCTCTATTATTATGTTCTTTCATCTTGCATCAGTCGTGATTTTATTGCTACACTTATTAAAAATTTGCACACGTTGCATATGTTTATTATGAACAACGTTAAAAAGTATTCGTTTTGAAAATGAGACTGCAAAAACTTTAGGCTCAAATTAGCATTGAGAGTAGGAAATATTAAACTTATTGTGCCTTTATTGAAAGAAATTTATTCTACAAAAAGTGCTAAAAAATTTCATCAGCTTCGTATATGAAGTAAATTCTTTATCTTTATATATAAAGTTCTAATAAAAAATTTTTAAATAGATTTTGGTTTTCCAACTGCGAGCGTATATATATATATATATATATATATATATATATAATAATAATAATAATAATAATAATAATAATATATATATATATATATATATATATATATAATAATAATAATTTTCATATGTGTGTGTGTTTATATATATATATATATATATATATATATGTATATAATAATAATAATAATAATAATAATATTAAAAATTTAACTATATATATATATATAACAATATGTAATATAATATTAAAAACTTAATAATATATATATATAATATATATATATATATATATATATATATATATATATATATAAAAAGAAAAAGAAAAATAATACAAATAATATTAAAATAATTTTAGTAATAATAATAATAATATAATAATATGATATATGGTAAATGTTCCTAAATAGAGAAAACTAAGAAATACATTTTATGATCCGGGGAAAAATCAGAAATAAAGGATTAATATATTTAATAAATTAATTACATCATTTTATTTTGATAGATTTGCTAATTGTGCAAATCTGAATATTTCGTTCAGATTAAGAACGTGATTAATTCTTAGAAGAATTTGATGTAGGCAAATATAGGAATATTTTTTGGTTTCCTATACTGCAAATTTAGAATATTTAGAGGTATTTCCTGGAGAGCCTAGGGTCTTCACGTTCCCTGAATATTTAGGCACTTGGGATGTTACACATACAATTATCTTAAGCTATTGAGAAAAAGTTTGTTTTTCAGGCTCAAAAACCCAAGTATTTAACCCGTCTTAAGCTTTCCAGAATAATTTTATTTTAGGAGGAAGAGTCCACGAGAATATTTAACACCTTATAAAAGTAACTTAATAGACACTTCCTACTGTTTGGATTTAATAATATTTCTTTTGATAATATAACCTAACGCACGAATAATTAATAAGTAAGGTTTTCACCCGGAAAGTTATTTAAGCTGAAAAACTATTTCAAAAGTAATATCAAAACAGCGACTAAATAGTTTGTAAACCAAACAACGAATTTGACAGTAGAAATCTTACAACTACTTGGCAGTATGGAATCAAGCGATAAATGGTGTTTAGAGCTCGTAGCTAAACAGTGAAAGATGTTTACAGCAGGAAGCTTAATAATATTAATAATAATAATGATAATAATAATAATAATAATAACAATAATAATAATAATAATAATAATAATAATAATAATAATAATAATAATAATAATAATAATAATAATAATAATAATAATAATAATAATAATAATAATAATAATAATAATAATAATAATAATAGTGTGTTTCAAAGAGATTAAATATTAAAATAATATTTAATTATTAATACAGTGATTTTTTTATATAAAATTTAGTGTAAAAATACGTTTCACTTCTAGGGAGCGAGGTGTATATAGTAAACTGTTATTTTGTTTTTACATTTATTAAGTTAGCCTTTTAAAAAGAAATTTAGAAAATGGTTCAATCTCAGAGCTCACAAATACGCTGGATATGTTGAATATTTTACTTTTTAAAATTAAGTTTGTATTCATAAATTGATATTGTAATTAAAATTTAACTGCGTGTGTATAGAGTTGGTAAAAATAGCAATAAAGATTTTTAATAAAATTATAAAGATTTAATAAAGATTTTACTTTGTTTGAAACATACTTGTAAAAAAAATATATAAAAGTTAACGAAAAAAAAAGCTTTCTGTAAACTCCTACGTATCTGTAATTTTCTTGTCGGAGGAAGAATGCCTTTCCTTTTAAGATTTTTACTTGTATTTAACATTATAATATATATACTAAATAATGTAAAATCTTGTGTATTATGATGTTTTATAGCATTTTGTATCATATTTTGTATATTAATTGTTAAAATAGCTTGACATTTAATGAAATTGGTAATGTATGGTTCTTCCTGCTTAATTACCCCACTCACCCACACTCTCACCCTCACATTGGGAAAAACATAAAATGGGCTGAAACGAAAATGGCATGTGTGCAGAAACGAAGTAAAAAAAATTGTTATTAGAAAAGCGTTAATTCAGAGAGGTTTCTGTATAAAATAAAAGTTGTTTTCAATAAAAATATTCGATTCAAACCAATACCAGAGTTTTATTATACCTACGAGAGAGAGACTTCAAGAGAACTACTACAGCGACCAGTGAAGAAGAAGAACAAGCAGAAGAAGAGATAACTAAAAGCCCTCTACAACGACAATAGACCTGTTAGTCGGGGAAGAAGTAGAAGAACACCCAGCACTTTCTGCCTAATAAGAGGATCTCTTCCACTCCGGCCTACAAAGAGGCTCTCCCTGCTCCAGCCTACAAAGAGGCCAACCTTTCTTACGCCTACAAAGAGACTGCGCTTTTCCGACTACAAAGAGGCCGAGCTCTCCCTTGTGCCTATAAAAAGACAGATCACCCCACCTGCCACAACAAATTTTACTTTTTCCACAAAATATATATATATATATATATATATATATATATATATATATATATATATATATATATATATATATATATATATATATATATATATATATATATATATATATATATATATATATATATATATATATATATAAACTGTTCTGTACTTTCCAGTTCACTTGACCCTCTATCTTTGCGGCGCGATGTTGGTACTTTATCTCTTTTCTATAGGTACCGCAGCGGCAGGTGCTCGAGGGAGCTTATCACTCGCGTACCTCCACCTTTGCGTCGCCCTCGTAGAACTAGGGGTGCTGTATCTGCACATGAGTTTTGTGTTGTTGTATCTAACTCCAGGCTAGTTCGCTGCAGTGCTTCCTTCTTTCCTGCCACATCTGTTCTGTGGAATTCTCTTCCATCTTCTGTGTTTCCTGCTGAATTTAATCTCCCCCACTTCAAAGCCTGCGTCTGTGCTCATCTGCGTAATTTGCGCTATTTAGTTGTTGACTTCTGAGGCGTGCAACACCCCCTCCTTGAATAGGGCTCTGCCCAGAAGTGAAGAGAGTGTGAGTGAGAACTGTAAAAAAAAAAAATATATATATATATATATATATATATATATATATATATATATATATATATATATATATATATATATATATATATATATATATATATATATATATAAAATATATAAAAAGTATAATATATATATATATATATATATATATATATATTAAGGATAGTCAAAGCATCTAGGTTAGACTTACGTTTACGGCAACGTAGATCAATTTAGGATAGGCTTAGGCATACGGCATCGACAATACATATTGTTTAGGTTTAGGTCTACAGCATCGACGATATAAATAGGTTAGGTTTCGGTTTAGGACCTTCCTAGTTCAGGTTATTATAAGTTTGGTTAAGTATACACATAAATCTGTGTATACTTAATAAATCTTATCATAACCTGAACTAGGAATATCTTAAACCGAAACCAAACAGACTTATGGATCGTCAATGCCGTATTCTAAACCTAACTAACATAGATGGATCTACGTTGGCGTAAACAGTAAGCATAACATACAAGGGTTACTTATATATATATATATATATATATATATATATATATATATATATATATATATATATATATATATATATATATATATATATATATATATATATACGGGAACTTCTCCTTTAAAGGGTAGTTAACCGATATATCGAACGAACAATGTAATCGATTTTTTTCAATTATTTCAAGGCAAAAGTGCGACAAGGTTGCCAATTTTGTTTTTGTTTTTTTACTAAAGAATACAAGATTAAATAGCAAAGATTTGAAAGAGTCAGGGTCTCTCGGCCTCAGCGAGGACGACGGGCTCTGTCCCTCCGTATCGGCTCGAGCCCCTTAAAAATATATAAAAATAAAATTAAAAAAAATTAACATATAAAAATTAACATGATAAAAAAGCAACTTGTGGAAACTTTTGCGATCTTTCTATTGGGGTTTTTAGCTAACGTGACACTGCAGGGTTCCACACGGTGTTCGGCGATTTTTCGATATTGGCATTTTTGTAACTACACTTTTAAAAAGGAGAAGTGCTACTATATATATATATATATATATATATATATATATATACTACTATATATATATACTTTATATATATATATATATATCTTTCATGCATATATGAATATATAATATATATATATATATATATATATATATATATATATATATATATATATATATATATAGAGAGAGAGAGAGAGAGAGGAGAGAGATAAATGCCTTTAGGAACTAGAATGAACTTAAGGAAGGGTTATAAGATCATTTAAATTTTTAAATAATATAATAATTTATTTAGTAAGTAAAATTACACACATTAGCTTTCAGCCAATCGAGGCTCTCTTTCAGATGTGTTAGGTAAAGAACTAAATTTATAAATCTAAAAATCAAATAATTATTATGAAAGTTTTGGGATTAATTTCTTAAAAAATGGTGTGGAGTTTAAAATGTTGTTTAAAATAGGATCAATTAAGAAATCGTTTTTTTGTATGTTAAAATTTTTTGTGTTATTAATACAGAAAGATTCAGTAAGTTTTCTAAGGTGTAGGTGTTCTATGTTAATGATGGGTATCATGTGGGTAATGTCTATTGTGTGATTATGGGAGGCTCTATGTATGGTGAGGGCAGAGTTAGGGTTGTCTGTAAGTAGATCATATTTATGTTGATATTGTCTGCGATGGAAGTCGTGGGTTTCTCCAATGTATGTACTATCACAGTTTAGGCAAGGGATCTTGTAGATACATTGGGAAGTAGAGAGATTATGATGTATGTGAGGTTTGAGAATGTTCTTAAAATGTTCTTAGAATGTTCTTAAAAGGGAGGGTATTAAAGGAGGTGACTTTAATGGTGTTATGTTTTAAAATTTAAAAGTGTTATTTTTAGTGGTAATGTTGTTGTAATATGTATTTTTTGCTTTTCGCAAAGCTTTGTTAATGATATGTGAAGGATAGGAAAGATTTTTGAAGATGGTATAAATGAGATCAATTTCTGTGTTAAGAAGAGTAGGTGAACAAATTTTGTGGGCTCTAAGAAAGAGGGAAGATAGAGTGCCAATTTTAGTGTGAAGGGTGTGGGAGGAATACCAATGTATGTAGTTAGGGTTAGAGGTAGGTTTCCTGTATATGGTGAATTGAAGGTTGCTGTTTGGAAAACATATGATGAGAGTGTCTAAAAAGGAAAGAGTGTTATTGATAGGGGTTTCAAAAGTAAATTTGATGTTAGGGTGTATGTTGTTTATAAGAGTTAGGATGTCAAGAGGGTTGGTGTTAATGGGGATGGCGGCGAAAACGTCATCTACGTATCTAAGCCAAAGAGAGTGAGAGAGAAGAGGGTTGGGAAGGATATGATATATTTCGATGAGCTCCATAAAAATGTTAGCAAGAATGGGAGAAAGAGGGGAGCCCATACTTAGTCCAGAGTTTTGTTTATAGAAAGTATTGTTGAAATGAAAAAAAAGTTTTGTTCAAGGGAGAGAAGAATAAGTTGTTTAATAAGGGAGAAAGGGTGAGAGAGTAATATTGTTATCAGTGATGTAGCGTTCAAGTAAGGAAATGGTGAAGGGGACATGGACAGTAGTGAAGAGGGAAGCTACATCAAAACTAATAAGTTTGTGGGTATTTTTGAAAAATATTATTTTTGAAAAATATTATTCTATTTTGAAATCTCTTGAAAAAGCTCGAAGTAAAGCATCTTCTTCTGGTGCATCTTTAGCACCAAGGAATAAACAATGCCCTTCCTCTTCTGTGGAGAAATCTTCGACCTACAATACCTCCTCTAAGTGGAGGATAATTTTTTTGAATTCATCCAAAAAGAAGAAGAATCCTTCCGATACATTTGCTGACTCAAAGAAATCGGCTAATGTGGATTGCAGATTATGTGAAGGGAAACGCTATATGTCTTCTTGCACTACATATTCGACACGTCAAGCCAGACGACAGAGCGATGTATTAAAATAGGAAGATGGGCTAGCAGCAGTAGCACCAAACATTTAACGGAAAATGGTCCTGTCAAGCAATTTGACATATATTGACCGCTTGGTATCAGCAAAAGTGAAACACGCATCTCGCTCTCTGCTCTGCTGGTGTTAAAACCAGAAGCAAAACCCTCGGCAATACGAAGATCAAATTGATCATCCTGCTTCGTTCTCTACTTCTGGTACTTCTGCAACTGATGGTGAGATGTCTAGAATGTTTGCATAAACAATCGCACAACAGAATGGAATTGTATTCTTTCGAAAATATCCCTTAATTTCAAAAGAGGAAATAAGATCGTTCCCATCCGTGTATTACTTGATTTTGGAAGTCATTCTAGCTATTTTTGTGACAGTGTTTTTTTATAAGTTGGGTATTGATATCGACTCCCTCCAATCGTCTGAGCATTATTAAGACCTTCTTTGGTAGACAGGAAAGGTCTACTTAGAAATTAGTGAGCTAAAGCAACGTTTGTTTTTTTTTTTTTTTTTTTTTTGATTCTACACAAACTTTGAAGGAGTGTGCTTCCGTGCTGGCCCCTCCCCTCACGTTCAACTATATTCTCTGTCTCAATACTAACACTTTCCTCAATTTGGAAGCACGCCCATGTCAACCTATTCCGAAAGGAAATAGCTCTGATCTTCTAACTATCGCCTATAGCTCTCACTTTGTATTCTATCTAAGATTTTTTGAAACCCTTTTCAGCTCTCTCATTTTCTTAGACTATCACTCATTCTCTTCTTTTCGATCGCCAGTATGGCTTTCGGAGCTCGAGGTCTACTGGTGATATACTTTCCCATCTTACTGATTTATGGTTTTCCGCTCTTAGGAACTCTGGGGAGGCGTGGTGGCGCTTGACATATCAAAGCATTTGACTTGGGCGCCTGGCTTACGCGTCACTGCTCTCAAACTCCCTTCTTTAAAGTTTCCTCCCCCTCATCTTTGCTTACTTATGTCTAGATAGTTTTCTTTAAAATCGCTCAATATCGGCCATTGATGGGGCGACTTCTTCTTCCTTTTCTGTCAATATTGGAAATTGTTCCTTCATGGTTCTGTCTTAACTCATACTTTTTACCACTTTTCGTAATGATCTTCTCACCTGCATCTAACTCCTATCACACATATGCTGCTGACTCGACCCTTCATTCTTCAACTCATTTCAATTTGCTCCCTCTTTTACTTCTAAAATTTTCCTCTCGTCTCAATCTTTCCGATTCTATTCTCGCAGATCTGGATAGGAATTTCCGGATGGGGTCGTCTGAACCTTGTAAAATTCAATTCTTTAAAAACTGAACTTCTACAAATCTCCCTCTCTAAGACACCTTTTAACTTTCCTATCTCACTGACGGTTCTCTCTTCTCCTGTTGACAATATAAACATCCTTGGCCTTAACATAAACAAAAAAATGTCTTTTCCACGCTGGTTCGCTGCGGTGCTTCCTTCTTTCCTACCACCTCTGCTCTTTGGAATTCTCTTCCATCTTCTTGTGTTTCCTGCTGAATTTAATCTCCCCCCACTTCAAAGCCTGCGTCTGTGCTCATTTGCGCAATTTACGTTAGCTGTTGACTTCTGAGGCTTGCAACGCCCCCCCTTGAATAGGGCTCTGCCCGTGAGTGGTGATGATAACTGTAAAAAAAAAAAAAAATCCCATATTTATCGATCCTGATTTGGATGTTAGCTTCGAAGTAAAAGGTCTGATTTTAGCTATTAATATAATCAGAACCAGTGGATATAAGGTAGCTGATAGATTTTGTGCAGGAAGGCATAAAGATTACGTTGGAAATATAGAAGGTCTATTAGGAGTAGACGTTTTGAACTTGTTTAAGCATTTTCGTGTAGTGGATTGCCTAGGTAAAAGTGCTATTGAGATTTGCCACGGGTACATTCCCCTTTGATCTGGCTAAAACCTTTCTTGCTCCGCTACAAATTGAAACCATTTTTGGTAGTAAGTCGACTTAAAGCCGCTCTAGAAGTGGCACAGCTTTGTGACAAAAAATTTCACTGATACTACCTTCTCTTCATTCGTCCATAAACAAAATCCCTAAGAGTGTAGTGAATTTTGTTGTCGAACCATCAGCCTCCTTTTTTGATACATTGTCTCACACACATACAGATGTTGAACATGGCCTAGGCTTCGAAAGTATGTATCGTCTTGAATCTCTTGAGATCGACGAAGAAGCTGATCAGGGTTCCATCGATGTTGTTTCCACTCGAAAGTTCGAGGAGAGTATAAGCTTTCTGAATGGACACAACCACGTTGAACTCCCGTTGTATAAAGATATCCTAAAATCGGTGGCATCTAACCATCATGTCGCACTGGAAACTCTTCATAAGGAAAAATTTTAGGCAATATGAGGAAGAAGGTATTATATGTGAGTATCGGGATTTTCACAAGTTCACATGGATTATACACCGTACGGCGGTCAAAACCTACGAACAAGTGACCACCAAAATCAGGCCTGTATTCAACTGCATTCTCAAAGTGGGAGACAGTCCTTCACTCAACCAGAAGTCGTACCCTGGAGTCGATCTTCTGGCATCATTGTTTAGGCTGCTCTTGCAATTCTGAACAAACCGTTTTGTGGTAATTACGGATATAGCCAAAGCTTTCATACAAATAATTCTTAAGCTAGAAGAAGACCTTAATCATTTTTGTTTCTTTTGGGAGGAAGCTGGGGAGATTCGTATGTTTCGATACACCACAATTATTTTTGGATTGGCCTTCAGCTCCAACGTGTTAGGAGCTGTTATGCAACATCACGTTCATCAGTATCCTTCTGATCTTTGTTCCTGTATTTTAGTTAACAATTTGCACATAGACAACTTCCTTTACACTAGTTCCTCTCTAGAGTCACTCCAAGAAATTTTCCATTTGGCCACTTCTAGAATGAAGGAAGGTGGGTCCCACCTTTGTTCATGAAATTCAAATAGTTGGAAACTCAGAAATCTATTTGTAGAGGAAGACAAAATCTCAAAACTTCAGTGTTCTGAAGAAAGAGTAATGGGGTATCTTTTTGATATTTCGTCCGATTCTCGTCGACTGAGTGACTTTGGTCTCGCAGTGTCATCTCAAAGAGGCAGTTTTAAGTGAAATACCTAAAGTCTTTGACCCTCTCTCTTTGTTCTTACCCGTTGCCATTCGAGGACGTCTCCGTATTTTTTATAAAGAAGACGTGGGGACAAGAGATGGGGTGGGATGATGAAATTGACCAGAAGATGAAACACTCCTGGGAAAAGAACTGACTCGACTTTGACTCCTTAAAAGAAATGACATTTCCAAGGTCGTGTTTTGAGTCTGAAGATCCCGAATTGTTCATGAATATTTTTTGTGAAGCAAGCACTGCTTGCTATGGATTTGTTGTATATATTTCGTCACTCGCAAAAGGTTCAAATATTTTGTGGTCCAAAGGTCAAGTTGCTCCTGCAAAAGGAAGAACCTTGCATAGTCTCGAGCTTCTTGCTGCAATTTTGGCTTTCAAGTGCCTTCCGCCAGTTTTGAGAAGATTTTTGCACACTACCTGTATTAGAACATTGAGTATCTTCTCAGATTCACAGATTACTATCGCGTGGGTTCGAAATGGTGAGAAAAAGAACAAATGAAATTTCGAAAGAAACATAATTCAAGACATCCAACAAATGGCTACTTCTTTGCAACAAAAGCATTCTCTACAGCCTAAATTTCACTGTCAGATCAGAGGAAAAGACCGCCGACTTACTGTCTAGAGGTATTTCCTTAGTAATTTAGCGTCATTCTGACAACGTGGGCAAATTTGCCCACGGCATTTTACCACAGCCTTGACCTTTCTGACCGCCACGTTGTTTCCTGAGGTTGATTTTACCTGACCTTTTTTGGCGTTGACCTTGACTGACCTTGACCTTTTTTGGCGTAACCCTAATTTTTTGGCAACCCTAATTTTTGGCAACCCCAATTTTTAGCACCCTTTCGAAGAAAGGCGTGCTGATGGAGGCGAAGCCCCATCGTACGTATACTCTATTTTTTACGCCCCCTGTTTCGACCGTGTACTTGCCCACGGTAATTTTTGAGTTTCATTTAGGGGGCTAGCCCTTTGTGAGTGCTGTCTTTTTAACCTTGATCCTAAGCACCCGCAGCGTCGTCCCGTCACCCCGCCTGCCACCCCGCTCGACGCGTGTGCCCGCAGGCGCATTTTCCCGCGTTTTTCCGCCGTCGCGTGTGCGCTCAGGCGCATTTTCGCGTTCCCGCCCGCCTGGACCGGTGGTTCAAATCCACAGCCTGAAATAAAAGGTATCTTCATAGCCCGAACGTGGATGGGGGTATCCCGGTTTTTCGGTCCTTTAAGTACTAATTACCAGAGAACTCCCCATCCCTATTGGTAACGTGAACCTCTGTATGTTAAGGTTTCATACCTTCACCATACACAACACTTTTAGTTATGCGCTTGTTCACTGCAAGGTCGTGAGACGCCTCACAGTTTTTGAAGCCATGCCTGCTATACACCACACACTATGACTTTACAGCCATGTTACATTTAAAATTAATAATTGGCAACTTAAATAATAAAATAATAACTGGCATCCCAACAAAATGTAAATAAATAAATTGGCAACACAGATAAATAAAAATGGTTAATGGAAAAGAGTAAATATAAATAACAAATATTTTATTTTTATTTTAACAATATATACATATATTATAAAACAACTAATATTTTACTTAACAGTATATACAATATATTATATTTGTGCATTTATGTGTGAAATTATACTATTTTAAATATGAAATTACCTGCCCCATCGCACTTCTGTACAGTGTGGTACTACCTAGAACAAGATTCCGCTTATTTGAGGTGTGCGGAACCTTTTATGCCATTTGCCAAAGTGACATTACCTAATTTATTGCCTCTGCATTTTATATCAGGAACCACTGCCTTCACGGTAATGTTACCATTATTTACGTACAGAGCCGTTCAGATTATGATGTTGCCAGGAAGTGAAGCATCTCACCATCTTCACCATCATTTGCGTAACGGCTAATGCTGTTACGTCTGTATCCTTGATCATGTTGTAGAAGTGGTTATCATCGTTTAAGACCATCCAATCACGATTCTTGGTCTTCTCCACATCCTTAATCATCTTATCAAAGTTAATCTTTGCAGCCATACCTTGAATTAACTATGTGCTCGGTAATTATTCAATCGTTAAACCTTTGCTTTCAAAATATACGCAAAACTCGAATCACTCTTCTTTATTCGAATGGCGTAGGATTTGGGTCCAGTGCACACGAAACTATCAGCTACATCCCCGGATCCTATCTCGTCAGTCAGGTTTCCTAAGAATTTTCCCGTATCAGGAATATATTCACCTTCACGAGCTGTGAAAACACAACTGTCGGTATCACAGTATAGTACCCGCTGACCTAGAGAATCGAGGAGTTTATATAACTCGACCCTAGCGTAAGCTGTGGTAAAGGATGCTACAGCTACATTTGTAGCCTTTGCTGTTTTATTAGTGAAGCCAGTATATGTAACTTCAACTATATGTTTATCTCCCGCTACCGTGATGTTTCTAACCTTAAGATCAGCTCTCTTCATTAATTCCCAGACCTGGGCGTAACTCGTACATACGATATCCTCATTCTTGGGAATACGTTGAGCTAGTTTTCCCCATAATGAATTGAGGAGCAGCTTGGCTATATATCGCATTCCAGGATTGCTTTTAATATTGTTTGGGTCAAGTGTTACGCCCTCAGTGTCCTTGAAATCTTGCAGGTATTGAAAGAATTCTTCACAATCTTTATCGGTTATACCATCTGGCAACCCCGAAGCCTCAGTCTTCCATTTCAAGAATGTTTCAACGTATTTGCCGAATATGTCATTTGAAGGTGTAAATTTCCATATTTCATGGATCTTTTTAACCTCATAGCCTTTCTCTACAGCTAATTCCAGCTCAGGACTACAGTATACGCCTTTTAGCATACGTTGGTTGTCATTGTGCCTGCATTTTCCTTCATAGCCGGACTCGCTGCATGTTCTACAAAGAGAAAATATTAGCCGATTGTCATATCGGGCTGGGAGGACAGGAGTGTACAGGTTCTTAGGTGGTAATACCGAAACATACGAGAGGCCGAAATATGGAATTTCATTTTAATTGAACTTTCATGGAGGGAAGAGCCCTACCTACAAGTTTCGTGGGTGTACCTGCTGGAAAGGGTTTTGTTTTCTGAACAAAAGGATACAGTGAGGTGAAATCTAGGTACTTCAATTGAACGCCTTCTGTCGGTGGATAATAGTATACGAAGGGCTCTGTACGCCCCCCGTACAAGGCTTCACCTACCTCTAGTTTCGCATTTGCAAGTTCATTACCAATTGACTGCACGTATCTGCCTAGCTTCTCAGTTCGTGTTTCGTCGTTGTTGTTTACAACAGTGACCTCACACTCTTTTTTCATTTTCACCCATTCGCATTCCCATATTCTAATAACCTCGTATCCTTGCGACTTATAATCCGCTTCTTGTCTCATGGTTGTACTGTACCTATCAAGACTTGATTTCCCATAGAGCTTTTCTAAACCTTTCTTACATGCTTGGTGCCCATGAAATACACAGCCGTGGAAGAGTAAGACAATCTTCTTCATGACTGTACCAGATGGAGGAGGGGGTCGTCTGTTATTCAGTTCTATCGTTTGTTCATTAACGTTGAGTTGGCGGGCAGCTAAGAACTCATTAAGGTCAAAGGGCACATAGTCTTCAGCTGGAATTTCAACGTAACGTCAGGGTTTAGGTACCTGTTTTGATTTTAAATTTGCGCCTCGCCTATCTCTTGCATGTTCGATTCGCCGACCCTTATACATCTCCATGAACGTAAGCCATTTCACACCATCATATGAGTAGTTTGAATCATCAGTGCGTCCTATATGGGCCAATGTATTTTCAGGCATGAAGTGCATTTTATATATCATGAATGATAATGCAGCAATGGTAGAACAATCAAGCAGGCAGTCGACTTTATGATCCTTAAGGAAGATTCCCCTGAATTTCTCGAAGGATTGACGTAGAATATTAACATCTTGAACGCAGTACGTTGTACATTCCTTCATGATATCGTAGTCCTTATTGTTAAATGTTTGATACCAGCGTTCAAATTCGGCCTTTTCACTGTCGGACATGCGATGTGTCTCAAAGGTTTCCTTAGCCGGAATTTTACCCTTGTAATTTATATTCTCAAGGGTAAGAAAGCGGTAGGGAAAGAACCCTTTAGAAAGCTCACCTGTAATACCCATGCACTTAGGGAGTTTTTTCAAGGCACAGGGCATAAACATTAACGTGTCCTTAAACTGGATGTTGTGGTTAGCTGTCATAGTTATTATTTTGGTTCCACGTTTCACAGGGTTGGAAGATATGGACGGTAGGTCTGGCAAGCAGTTTGCTGTACACAAACTGATTGTCAAACTTACCGCCATTATGAGCTGCAACTAGAATGTTAGAGTTCTTGTGTTTTTCGGCAAATCTGAAAATATAATTGAGAAAAAGATCGACTGGGCACTTCTCATACTCTTCTGTTGCTTCCAGATTCAATTTGAATATTTCAGTTCGAGCCGTACCGCAAGTCTCACACGGCGAAGAATTGTCTAGTTCTTCCTCCCCGCAGTCATTGCATACTAGCATACTCACTAGAATGTAAGGAAGCATATCTGTTTTTGTGCGTCCTCCTTCCTCTTCACGACTATTATGATTATAGGTTTCGATATCATAATAGAAGGTAAATGTTTTCTTACGTTTTGCGAAAGCATCATCTGTTGGAACCTTGATTTTCTTCATGAAACATTGATGATTATCGCCTTCTATTCCATACTTCTCGTCGCACATTCCACATTTAATATGCATGCAGTCATGTTGGTGTCTGCCCGTTTTATCAGCTACTATCTCACTATCGCACAGTGTACACACCTTAAGGTACTTGCATGTGAGGTCTTCATGCAACTTAAGACAAGCTTCATTATAGAAGTCCCGATTGCATTTATCACAATGTAAAAGCGTAGATGTATCGCCCGGTTTTCCTTTACATTTATAAGTTAAGCATTGCCCGCATCTGTACTCTGTGCATTCGTTTTGTAAATGATTAATTAAATGATCTGTGAAACTATAACACTGATGACAAAAAACTGGACCATGGACCTTCTTAGGTTCTACACTACCTAGAGCTATCTTGATAGAGTCTCCCGGAAAAGGATAATAATAATGGGTTTCTTCGGAATCATATCCTATTACAAAGAGAGGTAAGTCCCTGTTCTGTTTTTGCGGTTTAAACACTACCTTGAGTTTGCCATGGTTATCTTTAGAGAAAACAAATATACGGCAACCTAATGTCTTCTCTATTACGGCAAAATCAGTTGCCTTTAGGGGTTCTTCATAAGTCAGACCACAACGAGTTGCGATCTCTTCACCTATTGTATGTAGGTCATGAGGAGTAAAACCTTTTATTTTAGGTGCAGTTTCGTCTGGCTTTTTAGGTACATGAGTGTGGAGCTTATAGCATGCAGCTATAGCCCTGAACCCGCATCCTACACTTGTTCTTATTTCCCTATTCTTGTTATTTATACCTAACTGCACTGTGTTCACGTAGGGGTGTATAAAGTTCACAGAAGAAGGGTCAATTGGACCATTACCCTCTGGATTATGACATATCTGAACATCTACATTGAATTCATCCAACATGGCTTGATCACCAGACTGAAAGAGTTCTAGAAAACGATCCGACAGATACTGGGCGAGATTTGGTCGAGAAATCTCTTCATGAGGAATTCGTATATGGAATTGTCCACCATTCCTATCCGTAAAAAGAAAACCAGCCCGGAGGGTATATTCCCGATATGTTACTACGCTTCTTACCTGTTCTATCACGTTGTGAACGACAGCTACTAACACTTCGTTAATGTCACGAGTACCGTTAAAGATCCGTCTGGTGTCGATACGTACTCTGTAGCGGTGGTGGTCGATAATCCCTGAATTACGCGTAGATCCTTCACGTGTTACCTTCAACAATTCTGTCGAGAAAGGTGCAGGTGGTTCATCAACCTCCTCCTCATCGTCATGAAACACCTCTACACGTGAAGGACCCGCAACAGACCCGTCATCTACAATCCGTCCTGGATTCCCTTTCTGCTTGCGTTTTTTCTGAAAAAGAATGAAAATTCATAAACAACTGTGTAACATACTAATATGTAACAATACATTTTTCCAGTACTATTTTTCAGTAATATATAGAATAATTAGATTGTAACTTACCGACGATTCCGAAGCTGGGATATTCGCTTCAGATAAGGGAACGGGGGCAGCTACACGTGTATTTGGAGATTCAGCGGAATCACCCGTATTTAAGTCTGATTGTTTTCGGGGAGGTACTCCAGATGATTTCTGTTGAAAGGAGAAAAAGGAACGTGTAAGCTAAATGTAGACTGTTATAGGTGTAATATATACGTATTCCAGAATTTGAAATATGCTTACCTTTCCTTGTTTTTCCGTCTCAGCTTTGAGAAACCTAGAAGCACCTGATGCGCCCTGGCGTGTATGAGATGGATTGGATTTACCAGCTACTGCACCCCCACCTATTGGCGCGTTATGGTTTTGGGCATCAGCGATACGACGAAGTCTGCGCCGTTCATATTTGGAGATTAACCTCTTCTTATTAGGACTGTTGGGCTTCCTGTGTGTAATCTATAGAGGAAAGAAAACATGTATGTAAATATAAAAACAAAATGTAGATTGTTATAGAACAGCTATAGAGATATATAGGAAAATCATGTATTTAAATACACATACCGATCCTTGAATTCCCTCGCCATGTTGTCCAGTACCAGCTTCTTCCGTAACACTGACTGATGCTTCTGTTCTGTCTCGTTCCTCATTATTCCGTTGAAGCTTACGTCGCTCGAGCTTGGATATCAGTCTTCTCTTAACAGGACTAATTGCATTCCGTCCACCTCTGACTTTATTGACACATTGACCCTTGGTTGGACACTGTAATGAAATAGCAATATAAGTATATATTTATATATATATATATATATATATATATATATATATATATATATATATATATATATATATATATATATATATATATATATATATATATATATTTATATATATATATATATATATATATATATATATATATATATATATATATATATATATATATATATATATATATATATATAAAATATCTATTGTAATAACATCTATGAATATAATAACGCTTAAGAAACTTACTCTAGGTTGAATCCTATTATCAATAGCTTGCGGATTAAGAAATAAGTTCATCTTTCTCTCAGTTTCAAGTAGAGCTCGCACACATTCCTCATCATTATCCGTGGATATATCAAGATCAACTTCATTAGTGTTCACTGTTTCAGGTCGTAGAGGTATTTCGTTCTCGGTCTGTCTAACCACCTTACGCTGTAAATATAAATATATATATATATATATATATATATATATATATATATATATATTATATATATATATATATATATATATATATATATATATATATATATATATATTTATATATATATATATATATATATATAAACATATATATATATATATATATATATATATATATATATATATATATATATATATATTATAATAATAATAATAATAAAAATTTGACGTCATTTACCCTTTTGCAAGGCAGGGCTGTATTCTGTCTTCGTTCATCATCAGCTTCGACTGCCTTTTCATAGGCCCGCACAGCTTCTACTAATTCCACCTCTTCGACTACTTCCACGAGTACGGACTCAGCCACAGTTTCTCCATCGCCACTGAAAGTACGCTTTAAACCCCGTTTTTGATTATTTGCAGGCATATTTTCGTTTTTCTTCTTCTACAATTCTTTCCACTGGGTGTAAAACACTGAAACAGAAATGAATATAGTATATATATATATATTATATTATTATTATTATTGGTTATTATTATTATTATATATATATATATAAAGAGTATATATTAAGAAAGATATATATATATATACATATTATTGGTTGTTATATAAGGAGTTATATAGAGTATATATATATATTGCATATAAGGTTATATATGCTACGCTTAATTAAATTATTATATTATTAAGATTTCGAACATATATAAACATTATTATTACATTAGAGCATATGTAATTCACACCCAGTACGGGGAATACCCTGAATCACTCTGCCTAAATATACCTTGACGTCAAGGTTTTTTATACGTCACATTTTAGCTCTGAGGGCGTGTATTTTAAGCCTAATAGGTAACCCACTGTACAGGAATGCTCGTAAAGGTTGACTAGTACTCTTTAAAGTTTACATATGTATTTCAAATGAGGAACAATGTCTTAAATCTAATATATATATATATATATATATATATATATATATATATATATATATATATATATATATATATATATATATATATATATATATATATATATATATATATATATATATATATATATATATATATATATATAGGCCATAAATATTATACGTTATAGTTTTCTTTTAAAATAAAGGGAATACGATGAGGAATCATACACTGAAACGCTATTATAAAAATATTCTTTTATTGAGTAAAATTACATCATTTTTAGAATTTCCTGAACAATAATAAAATCGTTGAGTATTGGGTTTTTAGCTGAGAATACATTAACGAGATCTTCAAGAGTGCGATTTTTAAGTAATCCTTGTAAAAAGTAAACGGCATAGAGTCCACATAGCTGTGACGAGTATGATTGTATCGGAAACGTTAAGGTTTTCATATAGCTTGAATTATTGTTTCTTAGGAATTGCTTTATATAAGGGGCTGAATATATATTCGATTGATGCAGGGAATCAACTAGAATCATACAGTTTTCATCAAGTTTGTATAGTACAGCCCAATGACCCTGAGCAGTTTCCCATCTAGGTGAAGTGTTAAATATCAACCCTTCGTTTACTCTTATTTTTATATCTTCTAATTCATTACTGGCATACGTATGCTTGAAACCCCTTACTGATGTCAGTAATACGCCAAGTTCGGTCTCGTTCATGTTTAACCGGTTAGAAGCACGTTTCTAACTCTGTCTAGTTCAACGAGACTCTGGTATTCCATATAAACCAAGACTGAAACAGGAACCTGTAAGCTCGATGCAAAATTTAAATTCAGTCCTAAGGATCCACTCGTTACAGCGCTTAAATGAGTAGAGGCAGACGAAGAAAGATCGGCTGTTAGTTCATAAGCATATAAATTAGAATTGTCAACGTAATCTTGTAGTGTAATTCCCGTTCCTGAATCACTACACTGCACAGTTTGAGCTATCAGATCGTAGAAAGGCCGAGAGCACAACGACTCATAGGGTATGGTGCTATAAGACGTTTCGTAATCCCTACCGTGTGAATGGCCATCGATTTGAAGACTGATCCGTTTTAAATTGAAATGTTGGAATTTAAAGGTGGGCTTTTTATACTTGCCTACTACAGCTGTATGCTCAAGGAGTCCTACTACAACTTTCAAGGGCAGAGTCGCATTAACAATGTTGGGAATGTTAATATTTGATAAACCAGGTGTAAAGTTAAAAATCTTTGTCTCCACCCGTATCAGGGGATACTTTGCGGTTGAGGAAAGAAGTGATTTTTCAATTTCAAGATGTCTGTTAGCTGTGAGTTTCACTTTGCGTACATAAATATAGGTCTCCAACAATTTGAAAATTGGGACGGGGACTCGTAGCACCACTTTTAGTGTGTACTTTCAAAGCAAACTGTGGTGCAGCCCTAGTCAATTTCAACTTAAGTTCCACACCTGGGAGTAGAAGTCGCTCCTGATTAAGTAGATCCCCCATTAGTCGTCCGTAAAATTCGTAGGTGTTACTTGGAGATTTCGCAGCCCTGTCAATATGCTTATCTACATCTTTAAAACTGTAGAACCCACAGGATTGCAGGTGGGATTGTTTCGCATCTTCACTAAAGTTTAAAAGATTGTTGATGTAGCATTTGTAGGGGTATAAGGCTGTAGCTGAATTAACAGGTGTTTCATTAAGGAATATTTCCAGCTGACTGAAAGCGGTATACAAGAAGTTACTCTCAGTGTAAACGACATGATCATCGGATATAGGTAGGTCGCTTCCGTCTTCTGATAAAAGTTTCACTTTCAAGTATAAATGGATGTCACTGGGATCGATGTAAAAGTCCCCCGAACCAGTAACTATAAACTCTAAAGGTGCATCGCTATTGGTAATCGAGTGAGTGGGATTGATAGATACGTAATTGCTATTAAGCACACTGGTGGGCGGAACATTGAAAAGATTTAATTCTGATTTACAACAGCCATGAGACGCACTGGTTAAGAAATGCATCCTGTCGGGTCAAAAGCTTTCCTAAGAATGAATAGAATATAATATCACACCTCTTATATACTTTACCTAGATAAGGTTATATATATTCTGATGAGCCCTCAGTTCCATTGTAACCTTTAGGCGAGTAAGAAGTGTTATCGAACCTTCGTGTAAAGAACCTTGCTATTTTACTGCGTTCATCATGCTCAGAGCTAGCCGTTTCATCTCTATACACGACATTGTACAGTGGGAGGAAATTCTTCCAGTCTATGGAGTTTCAATTGTTTATAAAAGAAGACCCAAAGGTAGTGAATTTTACACGTGTACTAGCCCCCGTACAAACTATAGTAACCAAAGGGTATTTATGAACACAGAAGAACTACTTAATGTATGTTTACAGGCCGAAACATTCATTTCGCAGTGTAGTAATCCATCGGGCAGTTTAATCGGCACAAAAGTAGTTATCAGCCAGAGTGTAACGAGGAAACCTAAACAACTCACTATCGAGTTTTCAAAGAAACATAACATAACCAGAATGGAGGTAAGAGTATGGAGAGCGTATAACTCGTGTACATTTAAACGCACCCGTTACGGTTTCTTTATTACAGGAATACAACAGTTGAAGTATATGACCGAGATTCGCAAGAGGGTGTTATTACAGAGTGTAAGGTCAGAAATGTTGAGTAATCACGTAAATACGGCCCATTATATGCTGTATGAGGAATACTACACATTTAAGAAAATGCTTGCGGGTAACTCTGAAGATATTATTGAATACTTCTTGAGATCCCTAGATATGTATAAATTTATTTCAATGTTTAAAAAACAATGGTGTGATTCTATTTACACTGATGGCCCAGAAAATAAACATGCTATGATTTCTATACGTGATCTTTTCGCATATATATTAGGAGATGGCGCGCATGTACTAAGAGAATACCTATTGGAAAACGACCTGAACGAGTGGCATATTTGTAAAGCTTTCGAAAGAGTAAGTTTGAAATAAGCGTAGAACGAATCTTTAGGTTAACGTATAAATATATTTAAAAAGGAAATCTATACATACTACATCCTTACTGAACTAACAGATGTCAATCATGGAGGACGTGCATAAATTCATGTTCCGTACACCTGCGACGTGTCTTATAGCCGGTCCAACTGGTTGCGGAAAAACATTTGCGATACTAAAATTATTAAGTGAATTAGAGATATTTGAAGAGCCACCTGTGAAAATAATATGGTGTTATAACGTATTTCAAGCGAAGTTTAACGAGTATAAAAACCTTATTCATTTCCATGAAGGCATCTATGACGTAAAATCGTTAGAGAACATAAAAGGACATAAGGTAATAATACTGGATGACCTTATGCACAAGGTGAATATTGAGGTAGCCGAAACATTTACAGTTTATTCTCATCATCTAAATATCTCGGTGTTCTTCATAACCCAGAACATTTTTCACCAAAGCAAGCATATGCGTAGTATCTCATTGAATACCCAGTACTTGATTCTTTTCGGACAGAGACATGAGTCAGATCAACGTGCTAGCCAGTCAAATGTTTCTCCTTCAAAGGAAAGAGTTCTTAAAAATGTATATAAAGAGGTTACATCGGGCCCCACGGTTATTTAATGTGCGAGCTTCACCCTAAAAACACATACAGAGTGCTGCTCCGCACCAACATTCTACCTTCCGAAATCGAAACTGTTTATATTCCTGAGTAATGTTGATAAAGAAATATTTACCGTTGATGAAAAATTATAAGAAACTTAGTAAAAAGGAAAAAGAAATTACTAAAAAACACTGCATTTGTAAACTGTATCTGCGAGATCTGCTTAAATATGGTAAAACAGGTCATACCATTGAAAACTGGTCAGAAGAGAAAGTTACGTCGTCACAGCAACATCATTCGTAAACTTGTCCGTAAAGTTAAGACGAATAAGAATTTAAAGAATAAAAAGAAACTGTTACAACAGGGTGGAGGAGTTTTCCTTCCATTACTCTTCTCCGTAGTTGGCCCTTTGTTGTCTAAACTGTTAACAGGAAATCACACGTAAGAATGAAGAAGGCTGTAGTAATACCGTTCGATCAATATACAAAGTTACAGGATAATTCTCTGATTATTCCTCAACCGGTACCCGAAGCATTACTCGATCCGCGAGTTGAACAGGTACGTAATATTGAAAAGGAATTATCAGAAATATTAACTTCAAAAGTTAATGTTGACGAGAAAAGGCTGAAATATCAGGAAATATTACAAAAATTATTAGAAGTCAAAGACAAGTATACAGGAATGCACCCTATTTCAAATGCAGTTTCACAAAGGGACTATGAAAGAAAGGATTTTAAAAAGGTTTTAGAAAACAGCTTGCCACCTACATTGAAGAATAAAGGAAACGCATTATATGATACTTTAAAAGATCAGATAAATTGGAACGAATTGGGACAGATTGTAGTAAATGATCAACCCCTTCAAGGATCAAATATAGTAGACTTGGTCTCAGACTTAGCTCGGGATTGGAAAAAGAAGCCTATACCAGGATGGGATGTCATTAAACGCGAGTTACAGGGGATCAATTTTCCTCGAAGCTTAATTCATAATAAGCAGAGGCTACAGGATTGGGATAATCAATCATCGGTTTCCGAACCTGTAGTTCCTAATGAACGACCTTACAATGGAATATTACATCGTAAGAGCAAAACAATAAGTAGTCCACAAGTAATAAGAAAAAAGCGAAATGAATTAGCGCGAAACTGGTTAAGGATGTAATATACATTACGGGTTTTGAATACAAAGATACAATTGATTCACTCTCATCATAAAATATACAGAAACAGAATCGTGCAAGGATATACAGGAATACACAAGAACATTCTTGTATATACAAGAACGACGTTAACTCAATTAGGCCTAAAAGTGTAACTCCGCCTCTTATGTTTCACCATCATAACTCTTAAGCCTAATCATATGATTGGCTGAGGTAACGTAAGCCAGCAATCGGGGGCGGAGCTAGATAAGCTCCGCCCACCTCTTATTCATGTATATAAACCCACGCGTACTCTGGCAAACCATATATTTGTATTCCTTCCTTCCAGTGGTTAGTAGTTGTGTTACGACCAAAATGACGTGCCTAGTTAGAAATATCACGGTCAGTGAGCTATCGTCTTGGTCTGTGGTGCATCAGCATTGCGCTATTATCTTACGTTTTAGAAGAAGGCCTTCTGGGGATCGCTACATTACATGCTTAGCTCCCTACCTGGTTATAATAAGCCGCTATTCATCTCGGTTGAAAGTCTCAGCATCATCATGGCTGCTGTTTCGGATTGGGTAGCCAAAGATTACATGAACCTCAGCTTGTTAAATGAATGGGGGTTATCTGTATCACAGGGTTGCCCTGACGATCACAAGCGTTTAACCTTGGTTTTTTCCTTACATGAAAACATTCCAAGGGTACATATAGGCTGTTGGCTTCGCCGTAATGCGTCATCTGTTTTCTCGCCAAGCGCACACGCTGTTACAATAAGCGGTAAAGAATCTATTGAGATGTTCCTAAAGATGAACGAAGAATTCCTACATAGATTAGCAGATACGAACACCCTGGAGGAACTCATAAACACTGCGCATCGATTGGTTTACAGTATCTATAGCGAAAGTTTTATGTTTAACTCTAACAACGTTGCTAAGATGATGGAGGTCGTAGACCTTAGTCATTTTACTCGTGTATGGAACGATGAAATGAACGGTGAAAGATGTAAAAATCATACTCTGAAGATTTCAGCTACAGAAATGTACTCCTTCATTACGGGGGAGGGAAGGGTAGGATTAGATTCCTACATCGAAACGACGCAAGCAATTCTCGATGCATTAAAGTAATTATTATTATTATTACTGTAAATATTACTACCTCTGTGTAAATATTACCGTAGCATTGTAAATAAAATGTTTTTATATTTCTACATTTCCCCATCCTTTCACCTTTTGGGGATCAAATTATATATATATATATATATATATATATATATATATATATATATATTATATATATATATATATATATATATATATATAAATATATATATATATATATATATATATATATTATATATATATATATATATATATATATATATATATCTTATTATTATTATTATTATTATTATTATTATTATTATTTTTTTATTTCTTAATTTTTTATTTTTATTTAATTTTATTTAATTTTATATTATTTTTATTTTATTTTACTTTATTATTTTATTATCTTATTATTTTATTTTTATTATTTATTTTTATTATTTTTATTATTTATATATATATATATATATATATATATATATATACAGATATGCTGGTTGGTTATATATATATAAAGAAGATAGTATATATATATATATATATATATATATATATATATATATATATATATATATATATATATTTATATATATATATATATATATATTTGTAAATATAAATTTTTATATATATATATATATTGATCAGTAGCTAGCATGGGTGCGAAGGAGATAGTTGATAAACATTACTTCAACCTGAGGGAACCTAATAGTTTTGGGGGTTTCACTAGATTCGCATTAAGATATCCTGATATTGAGAAAAAAGAGCTAAAAAAATATCTAGAGGGGGAAGAGGCATTTACTCTAAGCCTGTAAGAAAAAAATTTCCTACCCGGAAAACCATAGCCTCCCAGGTCGATAGTGTGTGGCAATTAGATTTAACTGAGATGATTAAATATAGTTCTTATAATAACGGTTTTCAATACATACTTTTTACTATTGACGTATACTCTAGATATCTATGGCTGAAACCCTTAAAAGATAAAAGATCAGCTACAGTAGCCAGTGCAGTACTTGAAATTATAAAGGACGAACGGAGAACACCTAAATCATTTTGGACAGATTCAGGGATGGAGTTCAAGGGCCGCGAGTTTCAGGAGATGCTCTGGGAGTATGGTATAAGCTACTACAATACATTTTCCGTAAACAAAAAGCTGCCATAGTTGAAAGAGTGCAGCGTACTATTAAAGAGCGCATGCATAGGTATTTTACTAAGATGAACACTTTTAAATATATTGATATACTGGATGACCTGGCTTATTCCTATAACAGGTCTTACCATAGAACTATAAAGTCAACTCTTTAGAAATGTCAAAAACGAGAGGTTATACATCGTATAGGGGTGAAAAAGAAACAAATAAAAGATAATTCAGGAATAAAGGTAAACGATTATAAGAGTATCTCGAACAGCAGAAAGATTCAGAAAAGGGCTATGAAGCCGTGGATGGACTACTGGTGTTTTTAAAGCCCTCACAATATCCGACCACTAACCCGTGACAGTTTAAAAGCCATATTATCTGGAGTGGGATTTAGGATGGTGAAAATAAAAGGAGGGTTCTTATGAACAGGAAATACAAAAAGTCAGGTTCAATCCTGCAACTCACGAATATAAAATTGAAAAAATATTAGGTACAAAAGGTAAAGGAAAAAATAAACAGGTACTTGTGAAAGGTATCCTGCTAAGTTTAATACTTATATAAAGGCAAGTGAAGTTAAGAATCATTAATCAGTTGATATTATAATCATGGAGAGGTTAGATCACTTTTATTTAACTCTACCATCTTCAGCATCCATGGATTTACATCCTGATAATAATCTCGCTGATTTCA
>JABUQX010127602.1:0-20000 GCA_015478945.1 Trachelipus rathkii | reverse complement strand
TGGAATGACCTCGATCAATTTACAGAGCGCTACCTTAGCGAGAAATTCATAAAAAAAATTGAATTTTTTTTACTTTCCCTATATCGGGTTTGTGAACCTAGATTTTTCACCCGTCTAACGATTGTCAAGCGCTAACTGTCACCCGGGTTCTTGACGGTATTAACCACATGGGCGATCTTTACGCGCATTCCAAGCTCAACTTCAAAGAAAATTTACGCGTAAGTAGCGCACAAAAACTGGCACAAGTGCGGTATATAAGTGTCCTAAATATCGACCTTTAACTTAAAAAACGATATGAATTATAGACTCCTAACCAGAAATTTGTTAGCGTATGTGGAAATTCAACCCTAAATTTCTAATAGTAGGATATAACGAAAAATTTAAGATATGGTGTAGATCATGCGGATGAGAAAGTTAAAACTTTTCACACAGAATATTATTAAAATGTTACCTTTGTGTTTGGTCGTGTTGTCGTCTGAAAGGTGCCTCGTTTCACTTCTAAATTAACTATGATAATCTACCTGCAAAACCTCTATTATTTATAGGTGAAGATTGTTGCGTCAGATTGATTTTTAATGATTACTAGGCAAAAATATTTAACAAAATACGATTATAAAAGTATAATTAGATTCATAGTATCCTTCATCTGACCAAATAAATTCTAAATATATTAAATATTAATTTTTTTTGATTAAGAATACTATTTAAAAAAAGAAAAAAAAAATCAATTTTATTTAATCAAATATCGCTTACGCGACAATTTAAATAAAAAAATAAATTAAATATTGATTTTTTTTTTTTTATCATGTGAAGGTAAGTGTTTTGAGGAGAACGAAAGATAATGGTTTTATTAAATTCAAATATCGCTTAACTTGCAAATTAAAATTCTAAATATTATTAAATATTATTTTTGTTATTATCAAGCAAAATGTATTTAAAAAAAAACAAAAATAATTTATTTAATCAAATATCGCTTACGCGACAAATTAAATTCGAAATATATAATAATGTTTATATATATATAATATTATTATATAAATGATATATATATAAAATATATAGTATATATAATAATTAATATATATATATATATTATACTAAATAATAAATGAAAGAATTATATATATTATATATAAGTATAATAATAATATATAAATAAATATAAATATAAAGTGGTACATGAACGTGTACATATAAAATGACATACATATATATATAATAAAAATAATATATATATATAATATATAATAACATATACAGCTATACATAATAACATATAACATAGACCTAAAGTGGTTCCACATGATACAGTGGCTACATATAAAATGAAATATATACATATATTGATTTTTTTGTTATCAATGGCAAATAAGTTTAAAACACGAAAATAAATTTATTTAATCAAAAAGTATCGCTAACGTAGCAAAGATTAAATTTCTAAATTACAAGCACCAAACCTTAATAGGGCTTTGTTTTGAGCGGCCCTTCGCGCAGGGCCACGCGCCAGATTCAGAGGACTGTTTAGGAGAGATAGATTAATTTGATATTATATATATATAATATAAATATATATATATATATATATAATTATATATATATATATTATATATAAAAATAATATATATAATATATATAAATAACTAGTATAATATATATATATATAACTTCAAAAATACATATTATATTATATATATATATAATATATATACAAGATATAGATAAATAGATAGATAAATAGTTTCATAAATAGATCACTATTAAAGAGAGATAGGTAGATAGATAGATAGATAGATAATAGATATGATATAGATAGATGATAGATAGATAGATAGATAGATAATATGATAGATAGATAAGATAGATAGTATAATAGATAGATAGATAGATAGGATGGATAGATAGTATAGATAGATAGATAGAATAGATAGATAGAAGGATAGATAGATTAGATAGATAGATTAGATAGAGATAGATAGATAGATAGTAGATAGATAGTTAGATAGAGAGATAGATAGATAATCAGATAGATAGATAGATAGGATAGATAGAAATATAGATAATAAAAAAAATTAAGAACAAAATTCATATAAAATATAAGATTAAAAAAATGTAAGTATTAAGACTCTATTCACTTATACGGCTTTATCGCATATGTTCGTGCGCGAAAAAAATGTTATTGCCGTTTTGATCGCTGAGGCGCCAATATAGGGGGACCGTCCAAGAAACGGTGATATAAGTTATAGTGACGCTCGTCGTATTAAACCCGCCTGATTTATCCCCTACCGAGGTCGTTCGTCATACGGAAACGTCACTGTCGTTATTTGAGGAAAAAAAAACGAAACGTTCTCTTGAAATAAGGCCCTATGATAGCGTTTTAAAGCGATTTTTATTGAATAAATGATGATGAAAATGAATTTCAAGACTGTTAAAAAAAAATAAGAACGAAGAAAAAATAATTATACAAATAAAAAAACGGAACAAAGAAAAAAAATTTAATATGATATACTATTAAGAATAAGCCAGAAAAGAGATACAAATAGTACAACGTATTAAGGATCACAGTAATTTATAATTTCAACCTGCTAGGTTTTACAGTTTTGAATATATAAACCGAACTTTATCCGTAAACTTTTCTTTTTTTCCCTCAAAATACGATAGTGACGTTTCGTAATAACCGAGACAAAAGCCATTTCGAAAACTGATCGACGCAAGCGACCGCAGTTTTGATCTATTACATCGTCACGAAACGTTTAACCTTATGGGTCTTCGCGATGTTCTAGACTCCGTAATATTTTTTATTTTATTTCATTTGAAAATAACTCGCTTAAGGAACAAAAATTTTATTTTGCTCAATCTCCCGAAAAATATAAAGTAAGGTTATTTCGTGCAAACCTGACAACCTAACGAGAGGCGTCTAAGCATCTCACATCCACATTTAGTCACTATAGGAAAGATTAATACGCTTAACGATGTTCTAAGCGTAAAAAATGGATTCTAAACGCGTTGAGTCATTTATTTTGGGCTTTTACGAAACGCCACTATATGACGACGACGTTTCCGAGGTAAATGGGCGTCGTGCAATATTTTTTATCTTTTTTTTTTTAACTTAGTTACCTCTAAAAATTATTTATCGTAGAAAATAGAATTTAAGGGAGACTAAACTATAAAAAAATATTAATTTAAATAAATATAGTATAGATGATGATAAATAATTATGACTTTAAGAAAAATTAAGAACGAAGAAAAAAAATATAAAATATCCATTATGGGAATAACTGATTATTATCAATTCTCTTTACAGACTTAGATTCCGTAATTATTTATTTTTTTTTGGTTTCTCTCGAAAAAAAAAAACTCGCTTAAGGAACAAAAAATTTATTTTGCACCATCTCCCGAAAAGTAAAGAGTAACGTAATATAGTCCGATGAACCGTAGGAGGGTAGCCTTTTAAAAAACTTTTAAACGTAATTTTTTAAAGTGTGGCAAAAAAACGCTCAAAGCCTATAGGAATGGGGCGTCCTGCGTTTTTGGGTTTTTTTTTTAAAATTTTATATTTTGTTTAAATTCCCTCTAAAAATTATTTTTCAGAGAAAACTGAATTAAGAAGGACAAAATTAAAAAAAAAATACATATATATAAAGTACACTGCCCTCCAAAAAGAAACCTCGCGTAAGAACGAAAAATTTTATTTGTTGCAAACATCTTCCCGAGAAAGTAAAAGTTACGATGTTGTTTGCCCCACGAAGCGTAAGTGGGACCATTAAGATTACTTTACGTCGATATTTATATTAAGAATTGATATCAGGTATTCACTTATCATCAATTGTTTATTTTTTCTATGTTCTTTATTTTTCCTAATTTTCATCATAACTTAATCCGTGAACTTTTCGTTTTTTCCTCAAAATACATAGTGGACGTTTCGTAATTTTTACCCGAGAACGATCCTCGGAGGGGGGGAAACAAACGAGGCCGGGTTTCCTCACGGCGTCACTATAATATAATGGCGGACGTTTCACGATTACCATAAAAACGACCTCGAACGATCGAACGGCAATATTTTCAGGGTAACTATCGTTAAGCGTATTAATTTATTAGTAATTGAGTGACGTTTATTCTTGTACTATTCATAGGCGAAGTCTAAGTTACAAATTTGACAAAAAAAAAAATTTTTTCTTCCCCGAGGCTCGACTTTTGGCGAGAAGCGGTTTGATTATTAGAACCTTTTGAGTATTAAAACAATTTCCGATAAAACTCGCACTATTGGAAACTATCATCACGACTAACGACGTATTAAAGTCGTAGAAAATGATTCTAAACGAGTAGAAGTCATTATATTTTTGGGCTTTACGACAACGTCACTATCCAGGCCCGAGGACTTCCCAGGTAAAAGCGCGTGCAATATTTTATTCTTTAAGTTTATTACCCTATAAAATATTAATCGTAGAAAAATGGAAATTGGAAGGGGAGACTAACCTATAAAAAAATATTATTATTAAATAAATATAGTATAGATCATGATTTAAATAATTAAGAATTTAAGAAAATTAAAACGAAAAAAAAATTAAATTATCCAATATGTGAAATAACTGATTATTACAATTCTTTACAGACTTAGATTTCGTAATAATTTTTTTTTTTTGGTTTCTTTAGGGAAAAAAACCGCTAAGGAACAAAAATTTATTTTGCCCACCTCTCCCGAAAAAGAGAGAGAACTGTTATTTCGTTGCCCCAAGGAAACCGTAGGAGCGTACCTTAATATTTTTACGTTAATTTTTATGTGTTAGCAAAAAATGTATCAAAATACTATAGGAAATGGGGGTGTGCGTAGTTTATATAATTAATTTTTGTTTACTTACCTCTAAAAAAAAAAAAAAAAAAAAAATTATTTCATAAGAAAAACTGAATTTAAGGGAGACTAAATATTAAAAAAATAATAATATATATAAAGTACACTTCCCCTCGAAAAAAAAAAAAACTCGCGTAAGGAACGAAAAATTTATTTTGCAACCATCTCCCGAGAAAAGAAGCTAAAAAGTTACGTATTTTGGCCCTCTGATCGAAGCGTAAGGGGGAAACTTTTAAGATTCTTTACGTCGGATTATTATATTAAGAATTGATATTTAGGTATTCACATACATTAATTGTTTATTATTTCTATGTTCTTAATTTTTCCTAATTTTTCATCAGCTTTATTCCCGTGAACTTTACGTTTTTTTCCTCAAAAAACGATAGTAACGTTTCGTTAATACCGAGGCGATCCCTCGGAAAGGATCAATCGAGGCCGGGTTTCCTTCTACGGCGTCACTAAAATATAATGACGTTTCTCGATACCATAGAAATTTACGACCTCGAACGATCAAACGGCAATAGTTTTCAGGGAAATGAACTATCGTAAGCGTATTAAATTATTTTTTATAGCGACGTTTATTCTGTACCGTTTAAAAGTCGAAGGTATAAGTTTAATTTAAAAAAAAAAAAAATTTCAATTTTTCCCAGCAGGTTCGACTTTTATGGAGAGCGATTTTGAATTAAGACCTTTTGAGTTATAAACGGTTCCGCTGAAACGTCACTATTGGAACGATATATTACGCTTAACGATGTTCTAAGCTTAAAAAAATGGATTCTAAACGCGGAGAGTCATTTATTTTGGGCTTTACGAAACGTCACATTTTCTCTGATAATCACCCGAGCATCCCAAACCAATATTTTTTTATTTATTTTTTTAATTTTAGTTCCTCGTAAAAATTATTCTATTTAAAAGAAAATTGAATTTAATTGAGACAAAACTATAAAAAAAAATTAATATAAATTAAAATTAGTATAGATCAATAATAAACAATAGGAATTGAAGAAAATTAAAGAACGAAAGAAAAAATAATAACCAATATGTGAATAAGCTTATTTATAACAATCTTACAGGCCTTAGATTCAATAAATAGCTTTTTTTGTGTCTCTCTCGGAAAAAAAAACTCATTAAGAACACCAAGACATTATTTGCACCATCTCCCGAAAAGTAGAGACTAAAGAGTAACGTTATTTCGTGCCCCGAGTGAACCGTAGGAGGGGAACCCTTATGATTTTTTTACGTTAATTTTTTAACAGGTAGCAAATAATCTGCTCAAAAGCCTATAGGAAATGGGGGTCGTGCGTAGTTTTTATAATTGATTTTTGTTTAGTTACCCTAAAAAATTAATTTTTCAATAGAAACTGAATTCAAGGGAAAGACTAAATTAAAAAAAAATACATAATATATGTTAACAATACACTTGCCTCGATAAAAAAAACTTCGCTTAAGGGAACGAAAAGTTTATTTTTGCAACAATCTCCCGAGAAGTAAAAAAGTAACGTTATTTTAGCCTACAGCGAAGCGTAAGTGGGGACCTTAGAATTCTTTACGTCGATATTATATTAAGAATTGATATTCAGGTATTCCACATATCATTTTATGTTTATTTTTCTTATGTCTTAATTTTCCAATTTTCTCATTAACTTTTACCGTGAACTTCTTCGTTTTTTTCTCAAAATTACGAGTAGTGACGTTTCGTAGTTACCGAGACGATCCTCGGAGGGGATCAATCGGGCCGGGTTTCCTCTACGGCGTCACTATAAAATAATGACGTTTTCGATTACCATGAAAAACGACCTCAACGATTCAAACGCCAATATTTCAGGATATGAAAACTATCGTTTAAGCGTGATTATTACGATATTGCGACGTTATTCTGTACCGTTTATAAATCGAAGGTAAATTTGACATAGATTTTGAAAAAAAAAATTTCAGTTTGCGTGTTCGCGCCCTACACACAATTTTACCCATAAACCTTTTGATTATAAAACGGTTCCGATGAAAACGTCCTACTATTGGAACTATTATTACGCTTAACGGACGTTCATTGCGAAAAAACGGATTTCTAAACGTCGAGTAGATATTTATTTTGGGGCTCTTTACGAAAAACATCCACTATATGACGGAACGACGTTCCGAGGTTTAAATGGGATCGGCAAGTATTTTTATAAACTTTTTTTTTTAATTTAGTATATCAGGCTAAAAATTATTTATGCGAAGAAAAATGGAAGTTTAAGGAACAAGCTTCCTATAAAAAAAAATCTAACTATATAATAAATATAGTATAGATCAGTGGTATCTCATAAAACTTTTTCGATTCGCGGCACCCTTGACTAATTCAAGTTTGCCGAAGTCACCCCATGTTAGATTCTAAAAAGAAAGTCTTCCAATTTATAAAATAAGGTCTATCATTAATTATAAAATTTCAATAATTTTGCATGATCACAGCATGCCAAAAGCATTCCCAGGATTTGCCTCTGAATTTATATAAATATATTAATATGATTATTATTAAATCATGACTTAACAATGTTGGAAAATTCAAAATCGATTTAATGCAAATGAAGAAAACTGAAATACCAATTATGAAAATGTTCAACATCTTTCAGCGTCACCCCTTAAGGGGAACCTACCCACTCCACAAGTGGACGCCTACGTCACACAGTTTGAAACCACTTGTATAGATCATGATAAAATAATTAGGAATTTTAGAAAAAATTAAGAACGAAGAAAACGCCGTAGAGGAAACCATATTAATAGCCAATTCTTACAGGCTTAATGCCGTAATTATTTTTTTTTTTTGGTTATCATCTCGGAAAAAAACTCGTCTTAAGGACACAAAAAATTTATTTTGCACCATCTCCCAAAAAGTAGAGAGTAACGTTATTTCGTGCCCCGAGTGAACTGTAGGAGGGTACCTTTAATGTTTTTTTACGTTAATTTTCAAAGATGTAGGCAAAAAATCGGCTCAAAGCTTTAGGAAAGGCTGGGTCGTGCGTAGATTCGTTTTATAATTAATTTTCGTTTAAGTACCTCTAAAAATTTATTTTCATAGGAAAACATAGAATTTAAGGGAGGGACTAAAAGTAAAAAAAGAATAACTAATTATATATAAGTACACTTGCCCTCGAAAAAAAAAATAACTCGCTTAAGGTGATACGAAAATTATTTTTTGCAAAACATCTTCCCGAGAAGTAAAATTCACGTTATTTTGTGCCCCGATCGAAGCGTAAGTGGGGACCTTTAAGAATTTTCTTTACGTCAATATTTATATTAAGAATTAATATTCAGGTAATCACATTATTTGTTTATATTTTCTATGTTCTTAATTTATCCGAATTTTTCATTCAAACTTAATCCGGGAACCTTTTCGTTTTTTCCACAAAATTACGATTAGTGGACGTTTTTTCGTAATTACCGAGACTGACTCGGAGGGGATCGATCGCGGGCCGGGGTTCCTCTTACGGCAAGGGTCACATATTAAATTTATACTGATCGTTTCCGATTTACCATACAACGATTCCATCGAACGATCAAACTGCAAATTTCAGGGAGAACTATCGTGGGCGTTATGTAATTTATTTATTTCTATATGACGTTATTCGTACCGGTGAGTTGAGTCTACTTTTTGTAGTTATAATTGAAAAAAAAAATTTCTATTTTTCCCGAGGTCGACTTTTTGGAGAGAGACGATTTGATTATAGACTTTTGAGTATAAACGGTTCCGACGAAACGTCACTATTGGAACTATTTTTACGCTTAACGACGTTCTAAGAGTTAAAAAATGGATTCTAAACGCGTAGAGTGATTTTTTTGGGGCTTTTACGAAACGCCACTATATGACGAGGACGTTTTCGAGGGAAATGGGCGTCGTGCAATATTTTTATTATTTTTTTCAAATTTAGTTACCTCTAAAAATTAGTTTTCGGAAGTAGAAAATGGAATTTAAGGTAGACTAAACAATAAACAAAAATTAATTATAAAACCTACGCACGACCCCCATTTCCATATAAAAAAATTAGGAATTTAAGAAAAAATTAAGAACGAAAAAAAAATAAATATCCCAATATGTGAATAACTTATTATTAACAATTCTTTACAAAATTTCATATTTGCGAATTTATTTTTTGTTTTTTTGTTCTCTCGGGAAAAAAACTCGCTTAAGGAACAAAAAATTTATTTTGCAACATCTCCCGAAAAGTAAGAGAGTAAACGTTATAATTTTTTTAAGCTGAGAAATAACAATGAGAAATAACCGTAGAGAAATGGAGGTCCTGTGCTCCAGTTTTATAACTTTAATTTTTGTTCTTAGCTAACCTCTAAGAAATCCCTATTTTCATCAGAAAACTGAAAATTAAGGAGACTAATTAAAAAACAATAATAATGATATCTATAAAGAACACTTGCCCTCGAAAAAAAAAACTCGCTTAAGGAACGAGAAATTTATTTTGCAACATCTCCCGAGAAGTAAAAAGTTATCGTATTTTTTTGCCCCCGATCGAAGCTAAGTGGTACCTTTTAAGATTTCTTTACGTCGATATTTATTTTAAGAATTGATATTCAGGTATTCACATTATATTTATGTTATTTTCTATGTTATTATGTTATTTATGTTATTTTCTATTCATAACTTTATCCGTGAACTTTTCGTTTTTCCTCAAAATACGATAGTGACGTTCCGTAATACCGGGACGATCCTCGGAGGGGATCGATACGCGGCCGGGTTCCTCTACGGCGCCGTCACAAAAATAAGACGTTGCTCGATTACATTAAAAAACGACCTCAAACGATCCAAACGCAATATTTCAGGTACGCGTTTAGAATCCATTTTTTACGTTAAGAACGTCGTAAGCGTAATAATAGTCCAATAGTGACGTTTTCGTCGGAAACCGTTTTATTAACTAAAAAAGATCTAAATCAAAATCACTCCTCCCAAAAAAGTCGACCTACGGGAAAAATAGAATTTTTCTTTTCCCAAATTAGAAATTGATTTTTCTGGACGACTTATAAACGGTCCAGAATAAACGTCACTATAAATCATAAAATTAATACGCCCAACGATAGTTCATCCCTGAAAATATTCTGTTTGATCGTTCGAGGTCGTTTTATGGTAATCGAGAAACGTCATTATTTTATAGTGACGCCGTAGAGGAAACCCGGCCGCGATCGATCCCCTCCGAGGATTGTCTCGGTAATTACGAACGTCACTATCGTATTTTTGGGCGTCGTGCAAAAGGTTCTACGGATAAATAAGATTGTGAAAATAGAAAAAATAGAACATAGAAAAAATAAACAATAATGATATGTAAATTACAAAATATCAATGTCTTAATATTAATCTAGATAAGAAATCTTAAAGGTCCCAACTTACGCTTCGATCGGGCAACAGAGATAAGCGAACTTTTACTTGCTCGGGGAGAATGTTGCGAAAATAAATTTTTTCATTTAAATAAGACTAAGCTATAAAAAAAAATTAATATAAATAAATATAGTATTAGATCATGATAAATAATTAGGAATTTAAGAAAAATTAAGAACGAAGAAAAAATAAATATCCAATATGTGAATAACTTATTATTAGCAATTCTTTACAGGCTTAGATTCCGTAATTATTATTTTTTTTTTGTTTCTCTCGGGAAAAAAACTCGCTTGAGGAACAAAAAATTTATTTTGCACCATCTCCCGAAAAGTAGAGAGTAACGTAATTTCGTTCCCCAAGTGAACCGTAGGAGTGCCAAAGCGCTATAGAAATGGGGTGTGCGAGTTTTTATAATTAATTTTGTTTAGTTAGTTACACTCTAAAAATTATTTAACATAGAAAACTGAATTGAAGGGAGACTTAAATAAAAAAATAAAAATATGATATATATACACACTTGCCCTCGAAAAAAAAAAAACTCGCTTAAGAACGAAAAATTTAGTTTTGCAATCATCTACCCGAGAAGTTAAAAGTTTACTTATTTTGTGCCCCGATGAACGTAAGATGGGCTTAAGATTTCTTACAGAATATTTATATCTTAAGAAGAATTCAGGTATTCACATATCATTTATTGGTTATTTTTTCTATGTTCTTAATTTTTTCCAATTCTCATAAACTATCCGTGAACCTTTCGATTTTTTCCTCAAAATACGATAGTGGCGTTTCGTATTTACCGAGACGATCCTCGGAGGGGATCGATCGCGGCCGGGTTTCCTCTACGCGTCACTATAATATAATGACGTTCTCGATTACCATAAAAACGACCTCAAACGATCAAACGGCAATATTTCAGTACCGCGTTTAGAAATCCAGTTTTACGCTTAGAACGTCGTTAATGCGTAATAATAGTTCCAATAAGTGACTTTCGTCGGAAAACCGTTTAAACTCGAAAAGTTCTGAAATCAAAACACTCTCGAAAAAGTCGACCCGTCGGGAAAAATAGAAATTTTTTTTCAAAGTTTTAACTTATACCTTCGACTTATAAAACGTACAGATAAACGTCACTATAATATCCACTAATTAATACCCTAACGATAGTTTCTATCCCTGAAAATATTTGCAGTTTAATCGTTCGAGTCGTTTATCGTAATCGAGAACGTCAATTATTTTTATAGTGACGCCCGTAGAGGAAAAACCGCGGCCGCGAATCGATTCCCTCCGAAGAGTGTTTCTCTGGAATTACGAACGTCACTATTCGTATTTTTGTAGGAAAAAAACGAAAGGATTCACGGATAAAAAGTTAATGATGGAATAAAATAGGAAAAATTAAGAACATTAGAAAAAATAAACAATAAATGATATGTGAATACCTGAATACTCAATTCTTAATATAAATATCGACGTAAAAGAAATCTTAAAGGTCCCACTGACCGCTCGATCGGGGCACTAAAATAACGTAACTTTTACTTCTCGGGAGATGTTGCAAAAATAAATTTTTTGTTCCTTTAAGCGAGTTTTTTTTTTTCGAGGGACCAAGATGTATTTAAAAGGATTTTTTTAATTTAGTCTCCTTTAAATTCAGTTTTCTATGAAAAAAAATTTTTAGTAACTAAACAAAAATTAATTATAAAAACACGCCGAACCCCAGTTTCCTATAGGCTTTAAGCGATTTTTTGCTACACTTTAAAAATTATAACTTACTCCTCCACTTTTCGGGAGATGGTGCCAAAAAAATTTTTTTTTCTAAGCGAGTTTTTTCCCGAGAGAAAACCAAAAAAAAAAAATAATTACGGAATCAAAGTCTATAAAGAATTGATATTAAAAGTTATCACATATTGATTATCTTATTTCTTCTTCTTAATTTTATTTTTACTAGCTACATTATTGTATCAATATCCATACTTATAATTTATTTTCATTAATTTTTTTATAGCAAGTCTCCTTAATTTCAGTTTTCTATGAATAATAATTTTTAGAGGTAACATAAATAAAAAAAAATAATAAAAAAAATATGGCACGTGACGCCCATTTTACCTCGGAAAACGTCCTCTGTCATATAGTTGACGTTTCGAAAAGCTAAAATAAAATCACTCTACGCGTTAGAATCCATTTGTACTCTTAGAACGTCGTAAGAGCGTTAATGATAGTTCCAAATAGTGACGTTTCGTCGGAACCGTTTATAACTCAAAAAGTCTAAATCAAAATCGCTCTCCAAAAAAGTCGACCTCGGGAAAAATGTCATTATTTTTTGTCAAAATTTTAACTATATACCTTCGCTTAAATTAACGTTACACAGAATAAACGTTCCCACTTAAATATCGATTTAAACCCCGCCTGGGCCCCAAACGGGTGATTAATTTAGTTCATCGTTATTTTTTTTCGGCTTTTACGAGAACGTCACTATATATGACAGACGTTCCGACGTAAATGGCGTCGTGCTAATATTTATTATTTTTTTAAATTAGTTAATCTAAAAAATAATTTATCGAAAAAAAAGGAATTTAATTCGTAAGAGCTATAAAGAAGGATTAATACGAATAAATTTAGTTAAATCAGTGGTTCTCAAACTTTTTCGATTTGCGGCACCCTTGACTAATTTAAGTTTGCCGAAGTCACCCCATGTTAGATTCTAAAAAGAAAGTCTTCCAAATTATAAAATAGGGGTCTATCATTAATCATAAAATTGCAATAATTTTGCATGATCACAGCACGCCAAAAGCATTACCAGGATGTCTCGTAATATATAAATATATAAGGATAACAAAACTTAAAATTTTCTAACAAAGCTAGTAAATGCAAAAAAAATCGATTAAAAAAATTTTAAAATGAAAACTGAAATACAATTGATGAAAAGGTTCAAAACTTCGCTCACCCCTTGAGGAAGCTGCGCACCCAAATGGACCGCGTCACTATCTAGTTGAGAACCTCTGTATAGATTCATATAAATAAAATTAGGAATTTTAAGAATAAATTAAGAACGAAGAAAAAAATTTAATGTCAGTATAATAATAATTATTATTAGCAAATTCTTTACAGGCTTAGATTCCGTAAATATTTTTTTTTTGGGTTTCTCTCGGGAAAAAACTCGCTAGGGAACAAAAAATTTATTTGCACCATCCCGAAAATAGAGTAGTAACGTTATTTTTTTCTGCCCCAGGTGAACCGCATAGGAGTGGTACCTTTAAAATATGTTTTTTTTGACTGGAATTGTGGTAAAGTGTAGCAAAAAAGCGCTCAAAGCCTATGAGGAAATGGTGTCGTGCGTAGTTTTCACAATTAATATTTTTTAGTTAACCTCTAAAAATATTTATTTTTCATACAAAAACCGAATTTAAGGGAGACTAAATTAAAAAAAAATAATAATATCATGTAAAATTTATTGAATTTTGGAACTTTATATGCTTAAGAGAACGAAAAAATTTATTTGGCAACATCTCCCGAGAAGTAAAAAAGTAACGTTATTTCGTCCGATCGAAGCGAAAGTGGGGACCTTAAAGATTTCTTTACGTCGATATTATATTAAGAATGATATCTAGCGTATTCAGCTTAATCATTAATTGTTTATGTTTTCTATGCTTAATTTTTCTTAATTTTTCTAAATTTTATCCGTAAACTTTTCGTTTTTTTCCTCAAAATTACATGTGACGTTTCGTAATACCGAAGACGATCCTCAGGAGCGGGGATCAATCGAACCGGGTTTCCCTCCTACGGCGGCACTATAAATGATAATGGACGTTTCTCGCCATTTACCTAAAAAACGCATCGAAACGATCAAACGCAATATTTTCAGGGATGAACTTTCGTTAAGCGTATTAATTATTATTGTAGTGAGTTTATTCTGTACCGTTATAAGTCGAAGGTATAAGCTAAAAAAATTTTGAAAAAAAAATTTCCAATTTTCAGCGAGGTCGACTTTTGAAGAAATTTTGTGATTTATACCTTTTTGAGGTAAAAAACGGTGCCGACGAAAACGTCACTTATTTGGAACTAATTACTACGTCTTAACGAGCGGTTCTAAGATGTAAAAATATTGATTTCTTTAACGCGTTAAAGTTATTTATTTGGTCTTTTACCGAAATTCACTATATGAAACAAGACGTTTCCGAGGTAAATGGCGTCGTGCAATATTTTTTTCTTTCTTTTTTTAATTTAGTTACCTCTAAAATTATTATGGTAGAAAACGAAATTTAAGGGAGACAAATATATAGAAAAAAAATTAATAAAAATAAATATGAGACAGAAGAGATAAATAAATTAAAAATTAAGAAAAATAAGAACGAAGAAAAAAATAAAGTATCCAACTAATGTGAATTAATACTTATTATTAGCAATTCTTTACAGGCTTAATTACGTAATTATTTTTTTTTTTGGTTTCCTTCTTGGAAAGAAACTCTCTAAGGAACAAAAATTATATTTTTGCACATCTCCCGAAATAGAGAGTAACGTTATTTCGTGCCCCGAACAAGTGAACCGTAGGAGGTACCTTTAATTTTTTTTTACGTTAATTTTTTAAAGCGCAGCAAAAATCCTTCCAAAAAAGCCTAATAGGAAATGGGCCGGTCGGCCGTAGTTGTTATATATAATTTTTGTTTTATTAACCTCTAAAAATATTTTTCATAGAAAACTTAAATTTAAGGGAGACTAAATTATAAAAAAAATAATCAATTATATATAAAGTACACTTGCCCTCGATAAAAAATAAACTCCTTAAAGGGAAGCGAAAAAATTATTTTGCCAACACTCCCGTTAAGTAAAAAGTACGTTATTTGTGCCCCGATCGAAGCGTAAGTGGACCTTTAAGATTTCTTTTACGTCGATAATTTATATTAAGAATTGATCTTCAGGTTCACATATCATTTATTGTTTATTTATCTATGTTCTTAATTTTTCCATAATTCCTTTAACTTTATCCGTGAACCTTTCGTTTTTTTCCTCAAAATACGACCGATAGCGACGTTCGTAATTACCGAGACGATCCTCGTGGAGGGGATCAATCGCCGGCCGGTTTCCTCTACGACGTCACTAATTAAAATAATGACGATTCTCGGATTACCATAAAAACCCCGACCTCGAAACGCAACAAACGGCAAGATTTTCAGCATGAACTATCGTTAGGCGTATTAATTATGATTATAGTGACGTTTATTCTGTACCGTTTATAGGTCGAAGGTATAAGTTAAAATTTGAAAAAAAAAATTTCTATTTTTTCCGAGGTCGACTTTTTGGAGAGCGATTTTGATTTAGACCTTTTGAGTTATAAACGGTTCTTGACGAAACGTCACTATTGGAACTATTATTACGCTTAACGACGTTCTAAGAGTAAAAAATTGATTCTAAACGCGTAGAGTCATTTATTTTGGGCCTTTACGAAACGTCACTAAATGACGAGGACGTGAAATAACGTCACTCGCTAAATTTTTGGAAATGGTGCAAAATAATTTTTTTGTTCCTTAAGCGAGTTTTTTTTCCCGAGAGAAACAAAAAAAAATAATTACGGAATCTAAGTCTTTAAAGAATTGATAATAATCAGTTATTAACATATTGGATATTTATTTTTTTCTTCGTTCTTAATTTTCTTAAAAGTATAAAAATTATCATGATCTATACTATAATTATTTATATAATTATTTTTATAGTTTAGTCTCCCTTAAATTCATTTTCTACGATAAATAAATTTTTAGAGGTAACTAAACACTTGAAAACAAAATAAAGAAATTTTTACACGACGCCCATTTACCTCGGAAACGTCGTCGTCATATAGTGACGTTTCGAAAAAGCCCAAAATAAATGACTTACAGCGTTTAGAATCCAGATTTTTACGATAATAAAGACATCATTAAGGCGTAATAAGTAATCCAATAGTGACGTTCAAATTGAACCATTTATAACTCAAAAGGTCTAATTCAAAATCGCTCTCAAAAATGATGACCTTGAAAAAAATTTGAAATTTTTTTATTCCGAAATTTATCTTTAGACCTTCGACTTAAAACGGTTACGAATAAACATCACTATTAATAATAATTTTAAACGCAAACGATAGTGCACCGAAGTTCTTGGAGGCAAGTAACCTTTATATATATATTAGTATGTGTGTTTTGAATACGCGCCCCGTTTTAGGAAAAAAGTTGACAGGAAGAAAGAAAAAAGAAATGTGGAAAAAAAACCAAAGCACAACGCCCGATTCCTAATAGGCTTGTGAGCAATGTGTGTGCGACGCTGTAAAAAGAAACGGAATAAAAAAAGCTTTTAAAAGGACCCACCGAACGGGCACGCGGGCACGAAAGAACATGGACTCGGTGACGGGGCGGGGAGGGGTGAGGGAGAGAAGGAGGAATTGCAGTAAGTCACATATCAGGAATTGGGATTGTCCGAGGGCGTAAGGTTTGTCTAATGTGTCGAACATTAACGGATTCCGGGGGAAGCGAACTGAGGGGCCCTGAAGGGACGGTGGGAACTGAAAAGATTATGTATTATAGAGAGAAATAGTATAGATATATAAGAGAATATAGAAAAAAGATAGACGCACAGGGAAATGAAGGATACATTTATATTGGAAACTCTCCATATGTGATTAAAATTTGAGGTATACTGATTGAAAAATGTGAAGAAAAATAATAAAAAAAAAAAAAATGATATATAAAAATAAAAAATTGGCTATTTTTTTTAGGGGGGGTTAGGTAGCTTATATTTATATAGGGAACATTAAGATAATAATTATATATATAATATATATATAGTATATATTCAAATAGAAATGTAAAATGTAGAAATATAGAAGACATACTTGTTCAATGTAATTATTAAATAATATATATATTATTATATATTATATGATAATATATATTACTATAAATTTGTATGTATAATTAGTTTAATTAATCCCTTAAATTCAATTTTTGTTACGAAGTGAATTTGATTTTTTAGAGTTTGATTAGAAGGTAAAAACAAAATAAAAATAAGAGAGAGATATACAAGTACGCTAAATTTCGATGGAAAATACTAACGGTAAACAAATTTGATTGGGAAATTTTTCCGGAAAGTGGACAGCAATTTATCGATTTATAATGTAAACTTTTGAGAGTAAATTTAAGTTAATAATTTTTAGTTTAAAGTTTGGGATGTCTCCCTTTGCGTAAGGGTGATAGGAAACATGAAAACCGTTCTCATTTAATTATGGTGAAGGTTTGTGGCAAAAAATTAAATTTTGATTGTTCATGGTAGAAATTTTTTCTACCAGAAATAAAAATTAAAAGGATATTTTTAATACCGATATAAAATACTAGTACATGGGCCATCCTTATTGTATTACAGTTATGTTATCTTAAAAGGAACCATTACATAGATGGAGAGCTACACTAGAGCCGTGACTGGAAAAATCAGCACGAGGTGTGAGGGGGCCGTTTTATGGATTCTCCAATTTTTATTTCCCAGCGACTAGAATGGAGGTTAAAAGTGGACGAGACAGTACGGCGCCACACGCGCACCAAAGCTCTGATATACGCACAAGATGTCTAGTTTAGGATTGAGCGTGGTTCCGGGGTTGGGACACCTCTACCAACTTGAGTCATCGGGCGGCCCGTGTATTATTATTGTAGACACATAACCCGACGTTTAAGTGTCTCCAGCGCAGATAGGCCGGTGAAGAGGCACCACGCAAGAATTACGCCTTAGCCGTCATCACAGTGCCAGAGTGACGATTTAGAACTGATTTTTTGAAATTATTTCAGTATCTCCCGCTATTTATGAGGAGAACAAGTTCTCATCGTTATTAGTATTAAAAATAGCCCAATTATAAACTATATAAAGAATTTTAAGTAATAAAAGAGTCATCAATATTGATATTTTAACGTATATTATAAACTCAATATGCAAATGCAAATTGAGAGTACTCATAAAAGGATAATTTAGGACCCATAACCCTCATGCTCGAGATTACCGAATGTTTACAATAAATAATTCATGGGAAGGCAGAATTCGAACCCAATAAGTTGGTTTACTGATCTCCTATTTCTATATCAGCTGTGTTGCTCTAGAAATATCCTGATATTTTTTCGTACAACTAATTTAATCCAATTAGGAAGCTTTTCCAACAAAACTGATCAACTCTCAATTACACTGAAATTTCCGCAAAAAGATTTGAGAGCTATGATTTCATTTGTTATTTGTTAAAAATAAACAAAAATAAAAATAATTTTTGTTTCTTTTTATATTTATATATTTTTGTTTTATTATTATCTTATTTATATTCGTGCTCTACAGACTATTAACAGCCAGCTAATTAATTTGTGTTCAGCAACCATCGTATCTATTGAAGAAATCTAGTCATCATATCTATCTTCCGTATATTTATTTGTATTGTTCTATAATCTTTATTGTATTTGTAAATAGTATGGAGTGGGGTGAACTTGTGACTATCTCACTATAAGATCGATCCCTGCACAAAAATCCTTTCTACTTATTGTGCCGTAGTAAACTATCATTTATAGTCCCTATTCCATAAAAGAAAAATTACGTTCGGCTAAATTAAATTAGAGATATTTATTAAGTTCCTCTCTTTTACAGGAAGCGATTGATAAAAGACAAGAATAAATTATTTTATGTACCTTAAAAATAAAATTCTAAATTTATTATAAAAATCTCTCCTTTTTATTCATCTTTTTTGTTGCGAGATAACGAAAGAGAACGAGAATATTTCGCCTTTTCCAATAATCATGAGGTATTTCTCAACAACATAAAAGAACGAGGCTATTTTAAAAGAGAAAAAAAAGACCTTGAAAATATTTATCCCAATGCAGATATATTGAAGTCGTCCTTTTCTGACGAGATTTACGAGCAAGAGGAAAACAAAGATTCGTCTTTATTTTTGATGATTCCAACTTCTTCAGAATCACGGAACGTCGCTGAATTTAATTTCAAATACTTTACAGATGAGGAATACGAAAAACTCAGCACGGAAGAAAAGGAAAAAAGTATTAAGATTAATAAAATTCCGATCACTCGGAGTCAACTAATTCTTAGCTGCGTTCAGGAGAATTCAGCGTCGTATCATTCGGGACAACTTACAGAAGAGGACTGGAGAGTAATGGAAGTTATTGGTAAAATGGCTAAAGGAATCGCAGAAACAACAAATCGTGGGAGGTATATCAACGTATATACTTTGAAAGAAAAAGTTGGTATTCTCATGGATTTATTCTTCTTTAACGCCGTTTTGTTTATTATAAATCCAGGATGCAAACTATTTTCCACTTCTCCCTTGAATTACTTTTCGCTCAAACTATATTTTTTCCTTCGATCGTTCTACATTAAACCGAATCACTACGTTCACGAGCTGAAAATGTTAAAAAATTTATATACGTTTCGGCTACCGAGAGACGACGTTCTCAAATGTCTTTTTAATCGCATGGTTATTAAGGAAGAGGATAACATTACTGGTTTTAAATTACTCGGAAAGAGACCCCATGAACATAATGCTGTGAAATCGCCAGATTTCCCGTTAATGAGTTCATCGATTTTCAATGTGTTAAAAAGTAACTTGAATGTTATCGATAACGCTCATCCAAATTTTCGGACAAAGGATATGCGTGTGAAATGTTTAATCGTTATCCAAATCTTTCTCGGCTTGGTTTATGGCCTCAAGTGGAAAAGGGTTACGGAATTATCTTATTGCGAGGTTTTGAATTTAATTTTAGGTATACCTCTAGAAGGTAAATTATTAGCAGCGCCGCACGTTCTCGC